>JAQFYM010000134.1:0-116012 GCA_034694785.1 Agrenia bidenticulata | reverse complement strand
ATTCCAGGCAGCAAAGAACCTTAATCTCTCAGTCAACGTAAGTTGATTACACTTCTCCAGTAACAAGTAATAGTCAATTTTCATATGCTCTTTTTGACAATCTTTTTGAGCCGTAGGATTACTTTCCTGCGCTTTCCAAAAACGTTTAGTATAAAACTTTGACAACTTCGGATAAAAATAGACAACCATCAATTCATTTACCTTATTTTGAATACCTCTAAAATCCGAGATTCTTGACGGACCCCAAACCACAAGACAGTAGTCCGTAATAGAGTTTATATAGGCATTTATGAGTAACATTAACACGTGAGGGGGGCAGCTTGGACTTCAAATGGAAGCTAAAAATGGATAGTGGTAGTGGTACGACTTTTTAAACGTACCTTGAGGTTTGTTAAATAAATTCTTCTTTGTTGATCAATCCCCGGTAATTCACATTTCAGCCCCTTTTAATTCTTGGGCATTGCATTAGAAATATTTCTTTTTATAGATTACAAGTAATTGAATATATTGAATGCAACTGGAATGAATAACGCGAATATGGTTAGCAGTCATCCGTTAGCTTTTAGACATCAAATAACAACTATTGCAACATGATTATGGTATCAAGAAAGAAATTGCAAACACGAACGAGTAATAATCATGCACACAAGATATGTACTGATGCAAATTACAATTATATTAATACGGTCCAATTAGAATCGTATTTCAAATTGTGCTGATCTCATCTACAAAATTTGCTGTGACATGCTGAAATGCAGTTACGTGAATTCGGGCAAGTAAAGTCAACGGGCTATTCAGATATCATACACAGGAGACCTGAACGATATCTACATGTATTTATGGCATATGCATATCTGTATAATTAGATCACGAACACATGGAAGGTACATTAGGCAATGTTGACTCTGGCCAAAGCAAATTGACTTTCCATTTCCTGTTTGTGTACATTCGTTGAGGTAGTTTAAAATTCATTATCAAACTATTTCGGCATTGTGATTAATTAAAAACTCCTTCGTGGGGAGAATAACAGTAAGTTTTAATATTCTTGTGCAATATCCTGTGCTTAGGAGTAAGATTGCTTTCTCAGTTCAACCAAAGTTGTAGATGAACTTTTTACAATTAATATCCTACTGATCGTAAAACTCAGAATGGTTTCTTTAAAACTTCTAACTAGTTATGCCTAGAGCTCACCATGGCCTAAATAGACAAAAAAAATCATCTGGATGTTAAAAGTTTTTCAAAACTCTTTTTTCTATTTGCTGCCAGACGCTGATTTCAAAATGTTCAACTATACTTTGTACACAGTGTGTTAAAAGTTTTATTCAAATCATAAAAATGGATGATGACAAGTAAATGTTTAATTCATCTGATCAGTTCATTAAATATTTCCATTAAAACCTCTGCTCCTTAAAACTCACACGAGTAAGTCCTCTGCCCTAGACTAGAGTTACCATTAAATTCATCATCCTCAACGGCGATCGTTGGGAAGCTGCTTATGGACCCTTGAAACGGCTGGACTCTTCGACAATTCGTTGAGACTTTCCACACCATACAAAGTTTATCGATCGTCCAGCTAATTCCGGCCGACAAAGTCTTTGAAATAGGATCCCAGCAGTGAAACCCTCGTAATTGATCCCCCCATTCCTCCACAAATGAATCTAGACCATCGTACAAGCTCCATTGTTGGCTCTCATCAGTATTGGAATTAACATCTGCTGATTCATTATTATTGTTCATAAAGTTATCCTCAACAGCTCGCCTTCCTAATCGCATAGGGATCTCAGGTAGGACGAAGGTCTCATCCCCAGGCTTAGCATCATGAGATATAGCTGCTACGTCCATGGTCACTTCAGGGTATAGATTTTGAGCATTGAGGACGTAGCAATATTGGCAAGTACAGAGATGCAGGGATTTGTGATTCAACTTTCCTCCTTTGTAGCCCGGTGGCTTTTGAACCTTTGTGCTATTTTTCCTAACGTTGGCGTTCTTCCAATCTGCCTCATCCTCTTGGAATTTGAATCTGACATATTTCTTAAATTTTGGATCTAGGTCTGTAGGAATTACCAATATTTTGACATAGAGATCGTTTGCATATTGTATAGATTGAAATCTTTGGAAAATTTGGTTGGAGACCTTCTAAATTCTCGTCTGTAGTACTGTACTCGGTGTAGGGCTGTTCAGTATGATCAAAATCTTCTGATCTCAATTCCACGTCGCTGCTGTTGAGGGATGGACAAGCTAAATATTTAATTTCCACTGTGATAGGCCTGTTTCCGGATATAACGAGAGAGTCTGGGTCCGTTAGTGTTGCATCGATTATTAGCTTATCAATTTCGACCATTTCTCCATCGAGATCCATTTCAGTTCTCGTTTTAGCTGTTCTCGCATCTGAGCTACTTGTCTTACTTTCATTGTTACGAGTCTGGTCCATTTTAAAAGGAATTTGTCTATGGCTAGGATTTTCCTTTGATGAAATAATAATATTGAATCAGATAGCGGAAACAGATTTTAGCAAGGCAATACACTTTAAAAAAAAGTTTATTGTCAGGATTTTAGGATTTCTAGAGTTGAAGCAGTTAGGTCTGTAGAAGCCGTAGTTACAGTATTGAAGAATTATTTGAAGTAAATCAATGGGAACTCTGACAAAATCGTTGGACTTTATTGACAAGTTTCCATACAATGCCTTCGCTAACTAATTCTAATCTGCTTGAGAGACTTCACCAAAGGAGCAGATTTTCATCCCTATGGTGAACAAAAGATAGGGATGAGATCTGGAATGAAACCCGTGGAACAAGAATTGTCAGAAATTAAGGACAAAGCAGTCAAAAGCTGGCTGGGGTTACAAGTTATATTTGCAAAAGTTCCAAGGACGTAAAGCTTTGCTGTTCTGTTATCAACGGTTCAATTTATGTATGAAAATAAAGTTCATCTCAATTCAATTTCCAAATATTTGAATCATAGAGCTCCAAAATTATGGATTGAATTCCAATAATAAAGCTCATTGAATTGCTATTTGTAATATTAGTCTAGTGAATATACGGCTGCCCTCAATTCCAACAAAGCAAAGCCTTTTTGATATCAAATGCTGATTTATTCTATTACATTTATTGGACAGTGGGCCCATAGCCTCTATAATAAATATGGAGCTGAAACGGAGCTTCTGTTCAATTTCCAAAATATTGTCCCCTATATATCTCACATAGATGAGGCAATAGATCAAAAAGTCTCAATAAATTTAATAAAGATAAATAACCTTAGCAAGATAATGTCACCCGTAAATCCACGATGATTAATGCACTTCCCTTGAAATCCTTGCCGGTGAAAAAGACAAACGGGACTGAGAAGGCTATCGTCCCCCTCTACGAGAAATGGAAGAGGGGACTGTGGATTTAAGAGATTTTGTGATGTGATGATTTGGTCCACTACCACCGCCACTGACTTGTACGTGCTTAAAGGTATGAGACTTATGACATGAGAGACAGGTCATGATCATGCATGCCACCACCATACTATCCACACTCCACAGTCCCCGTCCAGAACCATTCCCTATAGGACTTTCAATCACGTCAACTTCCCTTCTGAAGTAAATGGTTAAAAGGGTTTGATTATGGCTCAGCCCAATTGCAAATGACAGCCTCACTCTTCTCAACCCCTCAAGTCTCTCAATCTGTGGTCAAGGAGGTCATGTTCTTTCTGTCAGAGGCTTTTTCAGTTTCGTTCACAACATACCCACATTTGTTAGATTAGTTTACTCAGACTTTTTGGGATTCTGGACACATCAGATATATGCTTCACTGTGGGATTGTCCCATCTCAAGAATTGAATCAGTGAAGATTTTAAATGGTACAAAGGGTTTGTTTTTCGGATGGAAATTTCAATTCAGAAAGATTTAAGGGCTTGAAATTCGCTTCAGGGAACATTGAACGGTCATGTTTAGCACAAATGTTTATTTAAGCTAGAGATACAGTAATTTACGAGATCAAGGATTTGTTTCAATTTTAATTTCCCATCCTCACTTGGTCAAACCTTTAGAAATAGTTGAATACATCGTTATGACAAATTAACCTCAAAGGATTGCCCTTTAAATTTCCTAACACTCTCAAATTAAGTTCCAATGTTGCCCAAAACGACCATGTCCATCGTTTGATGTAATACAAGAAGTTAGTCCACACTCCTCTTGAGGCAATTACAGCTCATTCAATCCACAAACAGATCGAGTATCCCATCCATGGAGTGTAATATATCATTCCGGGTAGTTGAGCCCGTACCACTCGGAGCTGAGTTTCGAGAACCGCTCAAAAAGACCGATGAATGACCACCCAACATGAGAAAAAGCCTTTGCTATTACATTTAATAATAAAGCTTAGCGTTTAATCTTGTTTGCAAATCAAATTACCTACAATTACCACCCACAATAAAAATCTACTTGACTGCATAAGCATGTATTAGTTTTAGAGTTTTGAAGGTACAGGAGTTTGTAATCTAAGAATGGCATTACTATTTCCTTCCATAATGAAAACCAGGTGATTTAGATCTACCCAATGCAATCCCCAGCCTTTTCTATCAACCACCGTCTTCTGCATGGATGATGGCAATATCAATTAGCCTAAAAAGTTATGAACGAGTAGCGATTTCTAATTACAGCCTATGAGTTTCGCAGGCTGTAATTTCCTCCTTGGTACATTTCAATGATTAAATGTAATGGTTTTTCCTGGAAGAGGAATTGCCAAGAAATTTATGACGACTTGGCTAATACTCTGAGATTACTTTTTTTACAAATGAGTTGGCTGGTGAGTCTCGTCGTATTGTTTTGAATTGTAAATCATCCTGTGTGCCACATGCATAACCTAGATTCACACGATCACACGATCAAAAACTCAGAGCCTCAAGTGCTCAAAATAGTGAAAACAAGGCCGACGAAACGATACCCACGCCCATGTGTCGGATGTCCAAAGGCAGATGGAATATTAAGTAACTGAATACACAAAAAAGAGTCTGAAGGGGAAAGAGTATTTTTTCCATGGAAGTTATTATGTATGTGTAATCTGCATGTTTTTTGTAAATAATACTCTAGAGTACTTTTGTACAACAAATACAACAGTTTTTCACCTTTGGTACCTTGGAGGGTAAAAGTCGAAAAAGTCAATAAGGAAACATATGCATGTAGTAACTCATGTACAGAAGAACAAGTAGAAACAACATGCACATAGAATCGATACAAATTTCCTCTGTATTTCCTATAAACATATTTCTCATGTTATCAACTTCCAGCCTCATGTTTTATAACTTTGCAATCTTTTTGAAACTCCTCTCTCCCTTCAAGCTACATAATGCAAGTCGATAATATCAAGCCTAGGTATTTCATCGTAAATGAGATATGGTACCTGTAGACTGTAAGATAGAATTTCTGGAATATTTTACTAGCTTGGAATGACATTGGGATTTCTGGAGCATACATGACGTGTGCAGGGAAGGGCGAACGTGCGAATCAACTTTGGCAGAGCACAAAAACGCTCACAGAGACTCGAGAAGATTGTAAAAAAGGGACAAGATACATGCACGATCTACTGTACAAAATATCTCGTCCGTGGAGGGACGAGTTTGTATAGTTGATAGTGTACAGAGAACAGTGATGTTGGATTGGGTCAGAAACGAAAACAATCGATTGGCTTCACCAAATAAAAAGGAACTTTATGGAAGGTGTCCAAGTCGAAAGAGAGGGACTTCGAGGCTGGAGATTTGGAGCTTAGGAAGCTGAAAAATTTGCCATTTCTATTCCTGGCAAGATAAAACGGTGCAGAATTGCAGACGATCCATCACAAATGGAGCATTACATAGCTCGAGCCGTGTGGAGGACGTGCTTCGTGCCTTTAGATATCTCATGGAGATAATGTGGACTCGGAACTCTACAACTTGCGACTTCTCTCTAGATCCGGATATTATTGACTAGAACAATACAATTTGACAGTTTCTAAATTGCTTATTGTTCTACCCTTATCGGGAGTATTGAGTATGGTGCCCTAGTAATTTATCCAACTCGTCTTATCGCCATACAATGTTTAACCCATAATATTTTATTCGTGGATGTTAAAAATCTTATAAGGCTTGCTTGAGTATTAACTTGACTTGGATTCTTGTAAAGACTTTTCTGCTGAATTGCAAGCTCTTTTTTTAGATCCTTTTAAAAGCAGATTTAATACTATAAGTCGGCTAGATTATTGATCAGCTCTTGATAAATTAACAGCCTGTAGAAGCTTGGTTGGCCCCTGTCTTTTGAATTCCAACTAAAACGAACACGCAGAGATGCTGTAATAATAAATATCCCACAAAGAATACTTACAGAGAAAGCCACAGTTTTAATCTTGAGTTTAAAGTTCTAAATTAATCCCCACTTGTCCAAAGTTCATCAATGCTCTGAGAATACGAAACTTATTACTTATTCTTGAAGTTTCAATCCCTTGGAATAATATGCAAAGGTGACAGGGTGAAATTGGGAATATATATACAGAAGCTTATGCTCAAATTGTAATTTGTAGTAACTTCCCGTTTTAGGGTTAGATGATGCTTGAATAAAGGATGAAGCTTGGGGGATGTAAATTATCCGCTCTGAGATATAATTTTTAGCGACTCATAATTAATGGGAGTTTGGTAGTAGGGATGACAATTTTAATAAATATCGGAAATTGAGGTTCAAATGGAGCACTTTATCAAAACCCGCATAGTTTTCAAGACCCTTGAGTATGAGTATGAGATAGAATTAATACTCAAATCCCAAAGTAGTCTTAGCTCTCTCAAGACCCTTGAAATAGTATTTAAAGTACCAAATCATTAACATTCGAGATCTTTTGCCAAAAGCCCTAGATAGGCATATCAGGTCTCGATTTGCCCGATCTGAGGGAGGAGAAAAAAAACAGAAGGAATTTATATTTCTACTCCAAGTACTTACGGTAGATAGTACAAGTGTTGAATCTGAAATCGTCTATTACATTACCCAAAAGGAATGATTTTAAATATAGACTAATGGCTTCAGTAAAGAGGGGGGAGGCTCGTTTTTCTACAGATAATAAATGAGGACAATTTTAAAAGAAGTCTTTAACTCCGAGACTTGAGTACTCCAAGCCGAAGCTAAGGACTTTTACTGTTGACTCAACTTTGAAATAAGAAAGCAAGACTAAGAGGGAGTTATACATCACAGTCCGCTTTTTTTATTCACCCTTCATTGAAACTCCATTTTCTTACTTAGGCTTAGAGTTACAACTCTTACTATTAAAACAGAATCAAGAGTAAGGACCTCGGTGCTTGTTTTTCTTTTATTTTTGCTTATATTACAAGATCCCCATCCATTACAACAAGAGTTGAATGAATCTTTTTAGAAAAAAATATCTATCAGTGAAAGCTCCTCAATGTTTTAGATACCTTATAGCAGCTATGTGTATAATAAAAATATAAATAAATACAACTCGCTAGCAACAAGATCTTAACAAGACTGTCGCTGTCCTGTCTAAGACACTTTCTTCCTATTCCTAAGCTGCACAGCTACTATAAAAACCAATAAAGGCGTAGAAGACGAATGACTAAAACTTACTAGGTGTTCATGAACTTCATTTCAAACTGGGTTTTAAATCAAGCCACCCTCTCCAAACTAGTTCTTCCCTTAAAACTTTAGAGTTGGAGCTGGGGAAAAGATTCCTTTGCTTTGGGGCGGATCAAAATCTTTGGAATTCCCTTAACTTACCGTGTTTACTTTAACTTTAAGCCATTAATTTTGTGGGTGGGAAATGACTATATCACAAGTCCATATCGGCCAACATAGTAAATAAGAGTATATCTGTAAAATAATATTTTTATAATCAAACTCTGAGACAGAAGTAGAGAAAGGAGAAGATGTCTTTATATTTTTAGGAAAAAAGTACGTAGACAGACTGTGATTACATAGCTGTTTATCCCTTAATTTTTTTGGTAACTTTCCTACCATACACTTTCTCTGATTATGACGAATTGCCCAAAATATGTTTGCTTGTCCCAAATGGGAGAGAAAAACAAGAAGGTGCAGTCGAGGTTACTTTTAGATCAAACCCAGAGCACACACACCACCACCCAGTTCCAAAAAAGCACTGAAGATGTATATATCTATGCAGAGTCTGAGGCTGGTAAATGCCAGGTAAGAAATGGTTTGACTGAGTTTCTAGAATTGTAGAATTGTACAAATACTCCTCCCTATGCTCCTCGTTTTGTGTTTCCTAATGTGCTTTCCAAGGCAGAAATTTATTGCTGACACAATAAATCTCTCCCAGCTCTCGAGCATTTACCTGTCAAGGCGTGGTGAGTGTAAGTCTCCGTTTTCCTCAGGTGGACTTGGACTTTCACTACCAGTTAGATTGGACTATCTCTCATGACCTGGCACATGCATGCAGCTACAGCTGATACCCCGACCAAGACTACCACCAGTAGTTGCATCAGCGTTACATGAAGTTATATAGCATTCAATGTAATCCAATGCTAAATGTAATAAATTAAGCCATAGCTCTGCCACCGAAGGAAGGGGAAGGCGATTTCCAACAAAAAAAACAAATTAGACTCAAACCGACATGCTTATTGTTCCTTTTACTACTCTTTCCTCCCGAGTCCTCCTTCCTTCTTTCCCCTTTCTTCTTGAGATTCTTGAAAAGTTGGACGGTGGAGATAATACATTATTTTTCTCAATCTGTTGTCTATCTACATTTATGTAGAGAGCCCTCGACCTCGAGAAAGATGCAGTGTGGGTATAAGTAGAGGGTGGAAAGATACTCTAGAGGGTTTTTATTTTTTACGGATCTTTAGTTTGGGTACTTGTCAGTTGTGGATGTTTTGATGTGACTATATGCTTAAGCTTGTGGGAGTAGGGAATGCATGTTGTAGGCTGGAATGACCCTAATAAAAGTAAATCGTAATCCACTTTCAGTGAAGGATGTGTGTTCTCGAACGATATTGAGGGAGATGAGGAGGATCGTCAGAAAAGGGTTGAGGAGGCTTTTGGCAAGTGAGAGGTTAGGCATTTAAATTATGTCCGATACAATTTACTCAATTTCTTATGACGGCATAAAGTCACCAGAGGGGAATCATCGAAGTAATTGCAAATGCTTGGGCTTTAATAAATTATTATGATTGCTATTACTTCGGTTTGAATAGGATGGGTAACCGTAGCATATTTTCCTCAATATTGACAATATATTTGGTCAGGTACAGGCTAACTAATTCAGATTTTATCAATAATAATATTTTTTATTTTATGTGCAGTTACTAACAATTCATCACGAATATATCTACAATATTTAAATAATTTACTTACCTCTAAGATCTGATGATGGAGTTCAATCAAGCCAATACTGAAGTAGAAATATTAAGTCAGGCCAAGTACATTCTAATCAAAAACTTTTTTGAAACCGAACTTGTTCTATTCGAAGTGACAAAAAAACCTTCAAACTTGCAATTTTTTTAGTTCCAACTTTCCCAACCTTAACTCAAAATAGAAGTGCAAATGTCTTTGAAAAACTAAACAATATCAAAATTCACAAAGAACTCGATATTAACAATACTTTTGATAACTAACTTTTTCCCCATTCTCTCCTCCATAAATCCGTCTCACCTCTTGCTCAGAAGGGTTGAATCGAACTGAGAGAAAGTTGGAAAATCCGGCGAGTTAAAAAGCCACGTTCCCCCATCAAATGATCAAGCCCTCCATAGTTCCCACATGTACAAACTACCAGGAGAAAACTACCCGGGAGAAAGCCGTGCTCCATCTCATTTCTCAGATTGAAAACTCTTTATACACACCATCGCCTGTACTAAAGCCAACCATTCGTTTCATTCTATTCAAAATCTTGGTACCAAAATAAAGTTCCAGACCAGACCCTTGAAGCGGTCTTAAGGAAGTTCTATGTTATTTTTTTAGTGTGTGGTCTATTAATCTACACTCATACTAGTGTACAGAGGAGTGGGTTAACATGAGGCTGGTGAGTAATTACCATGCTCGTTAATTAGTGGATTTTTTAAGCCCCTCCGGAAGTTGTCGGATTCCAATGGTAGATTTTTCATAAATCTGTCCAGCCAATCTGATATCGAGACAAGATTTATAGCTTTTTTCATACAACTGCATGTTTGGAATCAATTATTCCGTCACTTTCTCTCCCTCTCTCTAACTTTCTCTCTTGGACTATTTCACATTCTGGTTTATTTTGGGTCGGTACAATATTTCTGAAGGATGTGTACCAAAGTTGTGCACATAAGGGAATGTATCGAGATGTGTGTTAGAGAGTGCTTTAAAAGCTTGTATAAACTACAGGGGAGAGTCTTATCCAAGCTTCTGTTGAAGAAACTGTATGAAGCACAGGAGATTGAATGTGGGAGCATAATACTCACCAGGGTTGGTCTAAGCTTTCCCCAATGTATAAAAATCATTAACTATAGATAAATGAATTTATCAAAGTCACGCACAGTACGTGTAAGACCATTAATTTGTCAATCTGAAGCTGGGTAAAATAAAATAAACTCTTCTGGGTGGGTATAGCTTGGAATTTGGAATATTCTGCCTCCATATTTGTTAGATTATGTATAGGATTGTATCATCTCTCTGGAATATAGAGTAGTCGGTATGCACTCTCTTAAATTTTAATTGGACCCATGTGCACAATCGAACATTGTAATATTAGCTTGGATTTGGTAATTGATTTGTGGAATCACAGCCCCCTAACCACTTAGGGTTCTGGCTAAAGTGGCGTTTCTTTGGAACTTGCTTTGTAGTTTTTCATGACAAAGGAATCATTGATTGGAAGGATTTTAATGAAAATTTTTTAGTGTCACTGCGCATTGGTGTTTACATTGAGCGAGAGCAGTTTTAGGGGAAATGGGTTGTTTTTTGTTATAATCGTTTTTTTAAAAAACCGGCATGGATTGTATTTAGGATTATCTTAAACCAACGAACTTGGGCAAGGGCAACAACCTGTTCTGTATTATGCAGTTGAACTGCAGTGAATTTGTTTGATACCCTTGGATTTCGTGAATGATGTATTTTTTTATTATGACATCATTCCTTATACTGATTGAAAGCCTGGATATTAAATAAACTGCATCGGATGTTGTTTTGTCTGTTTAAGACAAATCCAGAGAGAAAGCACGTCACGTGTCTCTTCTTTTTAGCCCGAGCCAGGGCTTATGTGATGTCTGTCTGTCATCACGATAACTCTCTTCAAACGTGTCCGATTGACTTGAAATTTTGTACACGTGTGCATAGGGTCAAAACAATTAACGAGTTCGAAGATGGGAAAAATCGGTATAAGGAGACCTGTGGTGACCAGAAAACCCCCACCGGTTATGGTTACAGATAAAAAACTTTAGAAAATTAGGCTAGACAGCTGAAATTTTGCATACTGTTAGTTTGTGGTTCTTCAATAAGACTTACCAAGTTAAACTTGCCAAAATTTTACACTAGTGACCCTATGGGGGTACCCCCACCGATTTTGATAGATTGGCTTAGGGTGGTTAAATTTCGCACTGTGGTAGGTAACGGTTTTAAAATAGCAAAAACAAAGTTCGTTTTGCGAAATTTTAATGCTAGAGTGACCCTATGGGGGTACCCCCGCCGATTTTTATAAATGGCTTAGAAGCTTGAAATTTTTTATCAACCTGGCTCGGGCTATATGAAGTTGCAATTGTGAGTTTTTATAAAAGGATACAAAAACGACGGGATTTTTATTCACGAAGCTTGACAAGTTGATGGGGCAAATACATGCGTCCAAATTTATGTCCTATGTAATAAATCTCTTTTGTTTCTGCCCACACAGAATTTACACAAGTAAATAAATACAAGTTTGGGAACAGAGGCACATCTCCATTCTATATGCTGCAATTCCATAGTCTAAATCCTAGGATCCAACGTGCAAGATTTCTTTGTAAATAACTTCAAACAAAGCAAAGCTTTGCTTTTGGCTACTGTGTTGTACTTTCTCAAGGTCTTCCTCTATACCCTCAAATGTGGAACGAGGAGGGCCCTCTACACCCTTCCACAGTCCATTATCTTGTATCGTTCTATCAAGATGTGCACTTCGATAAGGTTGGCAATGCTATTTATGTGTATAGGAAATAAAGTGAGGATGTGAAGATTTTTTTAAAGGGAAAAAGAGACAAGGCACTTTCATTTTCATTTCCGCTTTCGCCTTGAGCTGAATTTGCTCTAAGTTGAGACGTGGAATGGAAGTTTAGGATAAATGGGTTTCTGCAATTGCTCAAGTTAATCGAAACAAGGATGAGGAAAACAGTGCGGGTGACCATCCGGCCTAGGTTGGGAAAAAATTATATCCGTGGGCAAAGTAGGCAATTTATCGCAGGACTTGTTTCAAACAGAACTTGTCCTTTGCTTTTTGTTTACAGGTATGATTGCGTTGTTAAAAATTAAATCACTAAACCACTTTCTCTCTTACTCTTGAAAATTAAATTACAGTAATCCCAAAAATTTTTACAGCTTAAAAGAATACTCTCAAGCTCCGGAAGAATTAATAAGAGTTTTCCAAATAACCCCCGCTGCCACTCGCTATCATCGATTCTAGATAAAAACGGAATAAAACTGTAGACATATGGCGTTTGTTGCATTTCATCGAAATATTTTAAAGTTGGAGATTACGAGTTCAACCCATGTTTCCAATATTCCTTCCAATGCAAGTGTGTAAGCCCTATAAATACTTTAGATACGATGCATCTCATTTCATTACTCCTATTTTATTGGTCGATACTGTTACAACTTCAACTTAATTCAATACGTGAACTATTAAACCAAGTTGAATAGCTTCCTGAAGCTCCTACAGTTTCAAACTGGGATGCCCAGATTTTTCCAGTTCGTCTGAGTATCTGGCGACAACCATGCATTTAACTTAGACGCGTTCGAGGTGCATAATTAGAAAGCTCAAAATCTGCAAGCCTTAAAAGAACTAGACCTTAAGCCAATGTAGAGGAAACTATTGGACTTGTCTAGTATTTTTTAAGGCTTTGGGACCCTGTTTTTTGAGACAAATTGCAGGTTCTACGGTCAAAATCGGCCTTACTATTGTTCTCTTGTATGAAGGACAAGAAGGATTTGGAAACAAGGGCAAGTGTCTCTTAAGCCCTCGTGCTATTCTTTTAACGAATAGCCTTGGTATGTGACTCTGTAAAAATACAGAGTAGAGATGGTGAAAGGGGAGGGAAAATTGCCGTCGTAAAGAGTTTAATAAAATTGCTTTGAAGGGCGAGTTAGACTGAAGACGTGGGTGGAATAATCCAGTGTGGACCAAAGCCCATTTCATGAGACTCACAATCTTGCAAAATTTCTTAATTTTATCGTAAAAAGTCGGATAGTCGGATTACTCGGGTGTATACTACACACTGAAAGGTCCTTAACGATGCTTAACATTTCAATCTGACCTTCGCTCTACAGGCTATGCATTACAATGATAGGACCATCAATTGCCTCATCTATTTTATCCTTCATATACTCGAGAATTATTAATTCTATCAACGGTTTTTAGATTGGATAAGCTGAGAATCTAATACATCAAATAGGATATAAAAAATTGTGATTATGATTCCTATAGATGGCTTTAAAAATTAAACAAGTTCTAGGTTTGGGGGCGACCAGTAGATAAAAAGCTTATTAGGCTGGAATCACCTTAAGAATTGCAATATTTTATTTACCCTTTGACCCTCATGGGTTTATATTCTCATGGCATGTATTAACAAAAAACATTTAGGACATCTGGGCCTGGATCCAGTCGATGAAGTATGAGACTTGGGTGTGAACACTTGGTGTGTCAGGACGAGCGCAACCTCCATCACCCCATGATACGATCCCATTAACAGTTTTACCGTCATCACAGCTTACCCCGCCTCCTGAGTCCCCGAAACCTGTAGATAAAGGACGAAAAAAGGAAATTAAGGACGAGAAAAGTTAACATAAAAGAAAGTAGTTAGGGTTGAAAATAATAATTTCTAGCTTACAGACGTCAACACCTCCGGCAGCGAATCCTGTACAGAGCATGGAGGCATGGATGTAATTTGGGTATCGAACTCTGCAGGAGTCGTCACTCATTGATGGCAGGTGGGTGTATCTATGTGCATTAAACAGTTTACATTTTAATCTTTAGAAGGTTTCGGGGGTAGGTCAGTCACAAGCCATTTGACTTGACCTTGGTGTAGTCACAACTCCGGATCCACATAGTCCAAGGAGATCTTTGTCACAAACTCAAAAAGAGCTGGACCCGGAGGTCTATTCTGTGAGCTCTTAAATACTCTCTTACAATCCCTTAAAGATACAACTAATCGATATGAATATTCACAATCATTACTATTCTAACTATCTCATATGCTTCTATAGAGGCTTATAACTTGTAATAATGTGAATATATATAATGTAAATGCATGACACTCTCTCAAAAACAGAAGAGAAGGGACTTAATTATGTGCATGACACGGAAAAGAAAATTCTTGGAATTGGTTTTGAAAGCTTTAGAAAATATGAAATTCCGAGAAAGTCAATTTATCATTATGCTCAAAGTTTATAAAGTTTTAAATTAATTTTATTTATAAAAAAATAAACCTTACTCAAGATCCTTAGAAGCCGGACCCCCCTCTTTCGTAGCTCCCCAGCCAGTAACAACGCAGTCACTTCCAGGTGACACTTCTTGCTGAAGTTCCAAAGGCAAGGATATACTAGCAACGAAGTCTCCATCAAGAATTAGATCTTGAACCAATTCAATCAAGGCAATGTCATTTAGAAATCGAGTGTAGCTATAGTCTGGATGGACTATGAGTTTGCTAACTCTCACTTCTTGTTCGTACAGTTCAGTTAGATTGTTTTGTAAATGGACCTGGCCCACTCGGACCACGAAATCTGTTGGGTTTGCTCCCAAGATGCAATGTGCCGCAGTTAATATGTACCTTTGAAACAATGTGTATAAATTGTAATAGAATTTTTCATCTTTTAAAATGGATGGCCTTTTCAAACTAACCGTGGGCTGAGAATCGATCCACCGCAAACCACCGCCCTTTGAAGGTTAGACCTCAACAATGCAGCTTGGTACGGGAATTGTTTCAGCACTGCTAGATCACCTCCGACAATTTTTGAGTCAACGGGAGAAGAAAAACAGTTGGAAGTTAAGGCTAAGATTAAAATCCCAACAAGGGTTAAGCCCTGAGAATAATTCATCATTATTACTGAGTTGTCGTATACGGTAAAATTATTGAATCTCTACTGAACTTTTGACTCAGAGTGAATTAATCTGCCTGACTGACCTTATGTTTTACAAACTGTGTTCAAAGTTTGAGTTGCATAAATCCATCTATTTCTGGGTAAGATTACATAACCATTTCGTACACCTGCTGCCTCTCGGAAATTTGGCGAGATAACAGGAAGACCCAGATCATTGCTGAAATAATGTTTTATCACCAACACCGAAAATCATATCCAGTTGATTGTAATTGTAACTAACCAACATTGAAGTAAATAAATTACAAGTCTACATGATCTGACTGGCAATTGGCAGTAGTTGCAATTTCGCAACCTGTTATGGGTACGAGTAGATATTAACTTAAACTGATGTTTCAAGTACTCATTACAATTTAACTACTCAGAGGCTAATGCATCACACCTAAAAGTAACTACCTTACAGACAAGTACAAACGTTAATAAAGCTAGCCCGACAGTCAACCCTTCCCAAAAAATATATAAAGCTCACATCCACATCCCTCCTATATCCACAGATGAATAAAGACAAATGAACTCATTAGCTATGTATGGCCTTCCCTTCCTTGAATCAATTGCCAGACAGACAAGCAAAGCAATTTGTCCTTTCTTCGACTCTCATCGACTACAACAACAACAGCAGAGCAGACTAAAGACAGTCACAAGACAATGACAATACTCTCACGATCCACAATCAAAGGACCGAAGAGCTGGATTAATTTTTCAAACTCAAATCAATCTCCCAAAGTACTCTCTCACAGTAAGAAGTAACTTAGGCTCCAAGACATACACATCCTTGGACGTGATTCAAGTACCAATGAGAATCAGACTAAGTAATGACTCGCAGTCCAGACTATATGTTTACTCCATGTGTACAAGATTGGAATTGTTTGCAATTAATTACGCACGATCCTGATCGACGTGCCTTAGTATTGCATGGAATCGCCTACATCAAACGAGATTGTAGAAAGGAAATGATTAGTCTTTGAAAATTAACGCATCATACATGCATAAGATAGACTCTATGTATCTTTCAGAGCAATATGTATTATCACCTTTATCTCTTTCTACTTTGATGGTTCCTAGAACTAGATTCCAGATTCCATTCATCTGTCCCTGTTCTTTAAGATTCAGATCTGGGAAATTTTCGGACAGATGGAGAAGAGTTACAACACGTTCAACGTTGCTAAGTGTTGAATTGTTGAATGGCTAAAAGGGAGGAATTGGCATCTTGTAATACTTGTGCAATGGTCTATTTCAACAATTTGAACTCTGTATACCAAATGAGATGAAATGGGACAAAGAGAGATCAGCAATTTTGGCCAAGATTCCATTTCCTCTTCACTAAACACATTCATCTTCCGTCACTCTTTCGATTACCTTAATTAACTTGGATGGAGAATCCCGGATTTCGGATACTATATAGTAAATAAATATCTGCATTACACTATGTCGTTCATATAGGAGTAAAAACTCTTGGGATTCCAAAACTGGATTTAATCTTTTGAAAATTCACAAATCCCTTGTTTTAAGAGGGAATCCTAAGACAGAAATAATTGATTGTATGTTTTTTATAAGCTATAGGATCGAAAAACGTGGGGCTTATGGGTTGAAGAAGTCTTTGCCGAATAGCTCATAGCTGTGAGAGTAAAAGGAGATAAAAAAAGTAATTCTGTTAACTGTGTGAACTGGGAAGAGTCTTTGACCAAGCTCTCTTGTAGATTATGTCCAGGTTCGGGAATGGAGTATTAAAGAATTGACCTGAATTGATTTACGAGGCGGAATGGACTTAGCAGTTTCAATTACAACAACTGTCTTGCTCATCTAAATCTCTTTTCAGGATCCATTTCATTGATTTATCCTTTCTGAGAAGTGTTCCACATTAAAGAATTCCAGTAGTCAAGTAACTCAAGGACTGAACATTCCACCCCGTCCTCTTCCCATTCTCTACTATCAACTGTATCAACTATCACCTAGACATAATCAATCCAGAATCTTCTGCTCTACAATTTTCTATTTCAGAGACATCCAAACCTCTGCTGGGAAGAAGTTTCTTTGATTTTGATCGAAAGGGTAATCTCTAGACTCCAAGATTTTACATTCTGCAAGCGTCTCCCTCAGCGAGAGATTGGGGAAATACCCGTGGTGGATTACAAAAAAGAAAAACACTATAATTTTATAATATATAACTGAGATATTTTTTTCTCCACAAAATTGTTCTAAGCTTTTCCCCTATTTTTTAAGTACAAAGTTCCACTAGAGCCCGAGGTGTTGAGACTGTTTTGTTCTCAGAGTTATTTCCTTGAGAAGCAGGATGTCCCCTTGGATTAGAAAGGCGGAGAGAGTGAAGAAAAGCTGTCGAAACTTTTTTTTCTTCAAGTCTATTTCCGAAGGTCTTGGAGGTTGTCGGTAGGTATGGAGTGCTGGAATCTTTTTGTGTATCAAGGATTTAGGTATGTGTATCCTCCCTGTATCATCCCTGTTATCATCCTCGTCTTGATGACTTGGGATAGTGCTGTCTGTGGCGATTTTATAAGTAGGTACTATTTCCTTGGGATGTATTTGTGTTTTTTTCGATGGGAAAAGTTTTATGAGGAGTTAAAAAAAACGGAAACGGAATGATGGGAGATTGGAAGAGAGTGAAAATGGGAGAGTAGTCAAGTTTAAATAGTTGAATGGGCAGTTTTGAAGGGCGCTTAGGGACTTGGGCTATTTGATTTGATCATGAAGAGAAGATGGAACGAGGAAGATCAGAAGAGATGAGATGAATTTTTTTTCAATCTAACTGAGACTTTCCGTCTTTGGATGTTGGTTACCGTTCCAGGTTTTTAAGACTTGGTAAGAGCGTATAATAATATGTTCAAGAGTATTATTGTGGATTGGAAATATATTTCTTACTCCACTCAAATTCATCTTTTAATCAATCAGAACGGAAATACAATTATTTTGTGTCCTAAGGGAATCAATTCTTGGAAAGAATTGCATTTTTAATATTGATATTTGGATTTCTTGAAATATGTCTTGGGTAAGCAAAAGATGAAAGATTTCCAGGTGGACATTGAAAATAATTTAATTGGCTTGTCGTCGTCGGGCAGGAAAGACAATATTATTCATCGATTAATTTTATCATTTTTATCTTTAAAGATATCTAGGCAAAAGGTTTTAGTTATTTTTGATTGGTGTACGCTGGAAACTGGGTTTTGAGTTTCGAGAGATCTAACAAACTTGTTATCTTAAGGACTTTTTTAAATCTTTTTTTTTACAAGTACTGAAGAATTGATGCTCGATTTTACAGCTGAAATTTTAGATAGTTTGAAGTATTTATATAAAAAGATTATCATAATATTCTTTAACTATAGGTTGAAGTTGAATTTGTATGTGTATTTATCAACTGAGGTGACTTCTTGCTAGATAACACAATCAACAAGAAGTCGAGTATCGAGTAGCAGGTTACAAATGGCTCTGGCCAACTCACTGAATTACAAATTTTTGCTCTACCTTCTCCGCACAGGACTTGAAATTTGAACTCATTAAACACAAATAAATAACCTAAACTGGTTTTGGTATAGAAGCATATTTCGGGATCAATGTAAGTGTGCACCATAAGTTTAAAAAAAACACTGATGCTACGCCACTTGCTTACCGATAAACTATACGCAAATTCGATCCATGCCTTATTTGTGTAATTAAATTAACACACTAATAGATTATGCCGCAGTTGCACCGATACAATTTATTGCGTGTATACAATTAATAACAACGAATGCCATATTGGGAGAATAGCTTACCTTCGAATAACTTAACCTTTGACACTAGCTGGCCGTGTATCATAAGTTGACTATACTTCACTTAACTTTGCGTGAATTCTGGGTTCTAACATCATTAATTAATTACTATCCCGATTGCCGATTCGATTTCATGGGTTAAAGATTATTATGTCTGACGTTCTTGTTAATACATTCAAGAATTGCTTTAATATTTCAATAATTCTTAGCACTATTGACTGTATATAAATTAATAATGAGTCTGAAAAATTTGAATTTTAACTATTAAATTGCAGAAAAGCTTTAAAGAGAAATCTTAAACATACATTAAAGTACATTAAATTCCACTGTCCACAAGTTAACTGTTCGGACGGTACAGATGAGATCAATGCTCAAATGGATTGCTTGTTCTATTATGTGCATACATATTCATTCTTGGCAACATTTGATATCGGCAAACATAACAGTCACTAAATTGGGGTCATGAGATAAGAATAATTGAATTTGAAGTTGAAGAAGATGGTTTGAATAAATAGAGAATAATTTACCGCTACTTACAAGCCAGGTTCCGATGGTGTAGTGGTTATCACATCTGCCTAACACGCAGATGGTCCCAGGTTCGACCCCTGGTCGGAACAGCGAATTCTTTTGCTCTTTTTGATAAAGATTGTGTGGACATATTTTAATAGAATTTGATTCGACTGATTTTAGATTTCAATTTATTTTTAATTTTAGTAGAGTTACTTGAACAATTTCCAGATGAGAGTGTTAGATGGAGATTATTTTTTAATTAAACAATAGCTGTCAAACAAAAACTGCTTCGATACTAGGGATAGGGATCCGAATGGATTAAACTTATGTATGTATTTGTACCTCGTCGCAGTGGCAAACTGGCAAGTGCCAAGTCAACTATGGCTCTAAAATTCTAAATGTATGATTGTATTGTATTCTGCATATATTAATTACTGTTACAATTATAATTCATAATATTGTGATTCACACCATTGTGTTTAAAATATAAATCGTAATTAAACTTAATGAAGCATGTTATTCGTGTCAAACTGTCAACAAGGTCATAATACTATAAATCAAATTTCAATAAAACAAAATGTGACAAAATGTTGACATTAAATCCGAGATTTAGGCTCTAAAGACGAAATAGGCAAAAATGGCCTACTTATGGCAGGACAAACACAGAACTAAAAGATAAATCCGAATTCTTCTGCTAAATTGCGCCATTAACTAAAGCAAGCTACTATAGTTAGGACCATACAACCCGATTGTGTGGTCGTTCCCAAGCAGTTTTCGAAAAGTTTTCACACTAATCCTGAGTTACGACACACCATTAAAACTAGAGCCCTATTATAGCAGCTCTTCCTAAATTAAACATCATTGTTCAATCTGCATTTCCTACTAACCTTTCTAACAAACCCTTACAGACTTACAGTCCTCAAGACCATTAGACCTTTCCATGGAGTCCTTAAACAAACCACCATTTTCTACAGAAGCTAAAGTACCTTTAGCTTCTACCTTCCTTGTCTGTACCGAAAGTTCTAATGTAACGAAATGAATAAAGTCTAGTTTTTACAATCGTTGAGACAGTTTTTTTCGAAATCCGTCTAATTTCCACAACCTACTTCCTTTCTACCCCACCAACACCCCACATAGTTGTATTCTCTTTCTTCTAATTGATTTTTTAATAGATTAACACTGACTCCAGAGAAGTCCAAAGCCCTCAGTCTTGAGCCGATTTGTCACTGCCAAGAATTAATATTGAAATTCAACTCATTAGCATCCAAAGTAAGAAAATCAAGGGAAGCCTGTCACCCAGGAGCAAAGGCACCCAGCAAGCAGTTACCATTCATTCACCTAACTCAGTCAAATCACCCAAACTTTCTTCCCCTTCAGTCTTTATTATTAACACTTCCTTCCTCGTCCCTCTTCTATTCTATTTGTCTCAAATATACGTACTTCTAACCAATTCTAGTCCGCGATATTTGCTTACAACCCTTTACCAAACCTAAACTACATCATACAAACGCAAAGGTTGGAGTCTTTGTCAGTTAAACCCCTTTTTATTCATGATTCACTCTTAGTATTTAGTGACTGCGGGACTCTGCTAGTCACCATTGGATGTTCGTGGCGGAATCTCCCTCTAGACTTTCGACACGAAGAGAAAGCTCAAATCTATCCCTACTTTTGTCCACAACTACCGTTTCTTCCACCAGCCGACGGAACTTACACCATCCTCGCAATCCTGGTCCCAAGAACTAAACTCGACCGGAGAAAAGAGAGCAGTAGCCGTGCTATAACAACTACGGATCTAAGTGTTCATATGCATCTAGATCCGTTGTCTGTAGAACAAGACTAAGTTAGTACTACGCTCAACATAACTACTTCCACTGGACTCCAGGCTTGGGTTGGGATCAAAAAAGTCTCTGTTCTCCATCTCTTTTGGTCTCTCTCTCTCTCTCTAAAGTTGGAGAGAGCCACTCTTGATTCCATGACTGTATTGATGGTACTGGATCCCTTAGTGTTAGTAGTGTGTAGTAAGTAGTAGAGAGAGCGGTCTTGATAGCTGGATTAGTAGAGGGTAGGAGAGGACGTAGCAATTCATCTACCGACGAGATCCGATCGATTTGAGGAGGAAAGCAGAGACTTTTTCCTCTCTCAACTTTCTCCCTCATGGCATTCTTCCTTTAACTCTAGTAGTGACTAGTGAAAGGAGAGCAGATCCTAGGCAGAGTCCTTTCCTCGTAAATTTAACTCAGAATCTCGATTCGCCATCCTCCTCGTCGAATCAAACCCACACCAAGACAAACCACGGACCGACGGAGAGGAGTTCTGGAGTGTCCCAACCGTTTCAACACATAAACTGCCACTGCTCCGCTCCCTTCTCTCAATGTACACGAGTCTCTGGAGAAGTTTCCTCTTAGTCTGGCTCGTTCCTTTGCGGGAGTAGTATCATCTGAGAGTTCAGGTGTTCAATTCCAGGCACTGTGGACAATAAGGATAAAGGATTGACTTACTTATCACTCATAAGCTATTCACTATCAAGATTTACCTTTGAGGATATTGGGTGCAAGTTGTAGCGAATAGACAGCTCTAGGACTTTAGTATATGTATTTCTGAGTGTTTTTCGAGTCGTGGGAATCGGTGGGGGTATATCGTTGCTTACTAACTCTGATTTTTAATTGGATAATAATTTCGGATTCTCTGATCTGTGGACTTGTGGACGAGAAGAGATCACTGGTGAAAACTGAAAAGACGGAAGTGTCTGTTTTTGAAAATAATATCTCACGTTTTGAAATCTTAGGTTGTTAAAGATTAATTGCCGGTGAACTCAGGGACCGTAGTACCACTTAATTCATGTTGAGAAGTGTGTAATACAAATCAACATCAAATACCACCGGTGTGAGACTAAGTACCGGATAAAAAAGCTGGAGAATTTCTACCAACAAGGTATATCAAGGAATGGAAATATTCAAGATTTCTCGGAAACGGTACATGGACTTTTGAGGTGTCATGCTCTTGTTGATGTGGTAAGGAAACCTTACTTGTGACTTGTTCAACTTGCCATTTCAGAATCCCCTTTTAAGTCTCTAGTAGTCAACTATTCACTCCACTTTGCTAAACACCTTCCATTTTGGGGATAAAAGGGAATGGTAAAGTAAAGTAAGGATTTATGTAGTTATTTTTGTCCCTGTAACAGCCAGTGCGTGGTATGTATGTATTATTATTAATTATTATGTATACACAAAAACTCCAGGATGGAAGCCCCATAGATGTGTGGTATTCCTACTTACTATGAGGATAATATCTGAGGATGAGAAAATCTGTAGATTAGCCAGGGCGTTTCCATTCCATTTACAACTCATCTGGGAAACGTCTTTGGAAACTCTTTGAGAAAAGTGGCGAGAGGGTCTGTTAGCTGAGGTTTACTCTGGAATATGTATCTGGGCTTGTTTATTGTACCCTAAGCAATTGAGAGAGAAATATGAAATCCTGTGTAAATAAGCTCAACCTCCACAGTTCAGTTCAAGTCCTTTTCCAAATGATGGAATAAAAAAATATTAATGAAAAATATAAGCTCTATCAACTTTTACAAGGGTATTACAAGATTCAAATGTTGCTCAGGCAGAAAGGCAATTCACCTACATTCAAGTATCCAACTCTCAAAAGGTATTTAGAGTAGTCGAGTAGAGTTCGAGTATGGATCTATAGCAGTGTTGTTGACACGTCTTAGAACTCCTTGTTGTAGAGTCTGTAGAATCCATACTGGTGATGAAATTCATGACAATAGGTTGAGTATTTCTGAAAAACCCTGGTTGAAATCAAATCCTGGAGGGTTTTACATTGAAGGAATTAAAAATAATAATTACTCTTCAAAAGTCTAAACGAATGGAGTCTATTGTGTTGAATAAAATAATAATACTAATCAGCCTCTGTAGTCCTATTTTCAATCTAATCTCAACTTGTCGTTGGGGGAAAGTTTGTTGTGCTTCGTGTGACTCTGTCGCGAGTATTTCCCATTGAAGAGAAAGCCTTTGAAAAGTATCTAGTGAAAAGGATTTGAATTTAGAGTCTATAGACTCGAGAATTTCAGGGTGGAAAATATGTTGGGAAAAACTTTCAAAGCCTTTAATAAATGATAACTCAACCTGGTAGCACTCTCCAGCGTTGCCCATCATGGCACACATGACAGACTTTGTTGGATCAGTTGACTCATGTTGGTTAAAAGTGCATTGGCCTTCTCCAGAGGTACAGAAGCTGGAGTGTAGAACATTATTATACTACCTTATGTTTGAAGTTTTGTATTTAAATCTGAACACAAGATACTAAAGCAACACACGGAGTATTTGTATGCGATCCACTACCACTTGTAATAACTACCAAGGATTTCTCCACTCGTTAGACATACTATTATGAATAGTTTGAATGCACAGAAGTGTGGTTTGAATGTGCTAAGGTTGAAACTACAGAGGGAAAATAATAATGCCACTGTTCTTTGTTTGTTTGTGCAGTCAAAATCAGTCTAACGAAGTATTCAATTCTTGCAATTGAATAATTCATCTTGATTCGGGATTTGAGTCAAGAGTTTCTGTATTTATTACCAAGTTATATCAAGCTATGAAGTAGAACATATGAATATGAACCTCTGAGAAAGAAGGATTTATTTCCACATCCTCCACAAACCATCCCGAATCCCGATAAACATGTTTGTGAATGTCATTGGAACTTTATTTTACAAAGGGAATAGGTAGCTGAGAGATTCCTGCGGTGAAAACATTTGAATTTCTCTAGCCCTCATGTTCCAATTCTGCAACTTTTTTGGAATGCTGATGTTTCAAGTCTTGTAGAGTCGAGATCCTCTGGGTTCTAGCAGCTTTTTGATTCTGAATCCTAAATTAGAAATTTGAATCCACAATGTTTACTTCCTACATATACTTCCCTCCTTATATACATTGGAAATTATGGGGAACTGTGAACACTTGGATTCTGAATAACATTTTCTCAAAAGTAGAACCAGAAACTAGAGAGTGTACATATTATATAACCCATGATAAGATTTCTTCTTCCGCTACAAGTTTCAAGTTTGGACTAAATGCTTGAATTTGATATCTCACCGTGATCAAAGACTATAAACTTGTTTAACTTCTCCGAAGGGAAGGAACTGCTGAATTTGTGTACAACATTATTAAACATTATGGCAAGAGTAAATAAAGTTTGTAACGGATATTTCTCTACTTTCTATCTGTAGGAAGATTCTCGGCGTTGGACAATGATGAAGGAATAATGAAGGCCTTATCGGTGGTTGGTTCGGGTTACCAGAAGACAGCAGAATTCGGGGGCTGATGAGACCAGGTGAGTTTCAATTCCCTTTGTTCTTCCTTTTTAATTGTTAGGCTCAGCTCAGAAATATGCTGTTATTTATGGTGAGAATTTACACAACTCCCCGAACAAGACGGGATGAAAGATATTACATGTTTAATAATTTTGGCATACCTGCATAACGAATCAATTCTCGTTATTGTTGTTGTTATTTCCAACGGTATCATAAACAAGGAGGAATGTATAAGACATCAAAGAGTGATTGCATTTGCATATAAAATACCTACATGCTGACGTGGTAAACAAATGTCCTACTCAGGTGGACGAGTTTCCCACGAAATATCCGACCCTGAACTAAACACCTTTATGAAACAAAGTTTATGGGAATAGCAATAAAATCCCACTCAAAAGCTGGTCCGAAATCTCAGAAGGAATCGATACCCTTATCGATTCCTCTACATATTTCTCCTCCCTAGGAACCCATAAACTGGAGCGTATCTCTAAGAGATCACCTAACTCGTTTCTACACTGAATCTAGATCTGTATAAGGCTCGAAAATCATCGTACTTTATGCTACACAGCCAACAGGGTTGGAAGCAAGGAGAGGGAGAGTGATAAAAGCATAACAAGATTAATGCTTGGATCGTATTAAAATTAAATCCAATTATTAAATGCTCATAATGCCCAAACTGCCAAGACAAATATAATACAGCAGACTCCGAAACAGTTACCACTTCAAGCCGATGGTAAGAGGATCTGTTTGAAATGAAGTGTAGGTTTGTAAAGGTGATATTACACGTTACAAGTGTTGTAGTATTCGTATAACCCTACAGGACATTATATTGAATTATTACATTCGTCTTGACAGCTTTACATTCTCCGCTGCACATCTCCCAGCTATTTACCTCAATAACTAGGCCTAGGAAGTCTTTCTAGCTTCCCTCTGTATACAACCTCAGGATATTTATTTACATAAAATAGTTCATAAGCTTTCATAATTTAGAATGAGGCATTGCCTCACACCTCCCTCACCAATCGTGGCAGCTTATTCTTTATGACCTGTGATGCATGAGGCGAGTATTAAATTGCGGTCATGGGTGGGTGGTGCAAGTCTTTAAAATTAAAATATCTTCTACCTAGTCTATTTCATTCAATGTCTACAAAAACTAATCCGCCCAGCTTTGCAAATAGCCTTTTTGATGGACTTAGCAAGGCTGTTTCAGCAAACTTATTCCATAGCGTTAGAAACCGCTGCTAAACGATGGGGCGGAGAAGATTTTGCAAGTGTTAGTGGTGGTGGGTCTGAGGAGAACATTAAATTGCTTAATAGCTTCATCTAATACGGGAGAACGACCCTCCACCTAAAGTTAATAATCAGCCTTAATTCTATTTGCTTGGAATTTAAGGATTTAAGCTTAAAATCCACCGTTCTCCAGTTGTTTCATAAACCTTTATGTAGTCGACAATAAAGACAGAAACATTCAACAGTTAGAACAAGGTAACTCTTGAATTTTTGAGTAAAAATTATAATTGTGAGAGAGGAAATTTATTTACTGAAGATAAAGCCTGAAATATATAAGAATAATTTTGAACCACATAAGCAGTTAAGGGGATTATATGCAAAAATTGAAATATAATCAAGAAGGTCGTTACTCCAGAATGGATTTAATAAAAAAATCTACTTTCTATTCCTTCCACGTCCTTTCACTCACATCTTTATTTCAAAAGTCGGTTTGGGAAGATGTGTTCCTCAATATACATTACCTACTCTCCTCTGTGTTTCTAGAAGCCTGGGAAACTTCCCCACTGCCAGATGCCAAACCCTTCTTCTTCCTCTGAGATTTAGCAAACTTTCTCCTTCCCTCCATAGTGTACAAATGTTGAGAATTTTGTAACGTGTGAGGCTGTGTAGATTGTAATAGAAGTATGAGATTTTATTATATTATGTAAATTTACAAACGGGTTAATAGACATCGTGTCGGTGCCACAAAATGCCATGTTCTTGCATATTTTTTCCTTTACTTGCATCTATCTCTGAACTACCCAGAGGTTCTATTTTTGAAGGGGAAAATTTAAGTGTGTCAATGGTTATGTTTTATGGGGAATTTTTCTCATAGATTACATAAAGTGGAGAAAGTGGGAGAAGGATTGGAGATTGATGGGGTTTCTAAAATTTTATGAGGATTTTTCCTACAGTTTCTCTCCGTATTGACAACTTTGGTGATTGTATTATCGTAGTCTTGCTATTATCGATTATTTTCCATTTGCCGGTAGGATTAGTGTGCAGGATTAGTCACAATTTCTTTTATATATACATATGAGAATAGATATGAAGTTTGGGAGTTAAGATTTATGAATAAGTCAAATAGTAGACGTGACCATATTGTGAAAATTATTTATATCCGTATTCTATGATAATATCCAAGCCCAAAGTGCCTAAATGCTGCAGAAAAGGTGGCTGCCAATAGATTCTAGAACTTTAGAGCAAGCAGAAACTTTCCCAAAACCATATTTTTTTCCAGAGAAATCAATAAAACAATTTTGTGTTTATGCTGATCTCTTTTTTTCGCTCTAGGAGTTTTGAAATTGTATTAACTTTCTGGGATGTTGAATTTCCGTAGAATTTTAAATGGAGCCAGGTCCAAAGCTATTTTTCCCTAGGATTGTCAACAAGTCCGAGAGAAAAAGTTCGGACAAGATTTAGTGAAAAGGGAGCTAACCGGAAAACGCTGCTTAGAATTGAGAGCATTTCTAAATCCGAAGCACAGTTTCATCCATTTTATATCAAACGCATTCTTATTCCTCCGGGGCACTTCCTAACTTCTTCTCAAGTTCTTGGCCATTCATCCCTTGACTTTTTGGAGACTGTAGAACACCCATGGCTTCCTAGAGGCTTTTTTCTGCAGTCAAAATTTCTCAGGACTTTCTGGGATCTTTAACATAACCGGGGGATCAAGTAGACTCCCTTGCTGGCTCTGCGACAAACAAAATTTCAATTTCAAAAACTTTTAATCTCACAACAAATAAACTGCTTTGAGCTATGTAGAGATTCAAAGCAACCCATTTCACAGCCTAATTATCACATGATTTTCACAGACCTTTCCTCAGTAAACTTTCATCAATAAAAGACCAGAGTGGATACTAAATGAGAAAATTCTGTTCAACAACTTTCGAACAATAAATTAACTATCTGCTAGGTCGCATATAGTTGTAAAAAAGTACGCGCATCTTTAGGAATTGATGATGCTAAACCTCCAAGCCCTTAATACTACAGACAGATACTATCAGACGAGTTCTATATAGGTCTTGGTGTTAATATCCCGTGAACATTAATGATGAAAACTTGCCTCCCGTTCCTGATGAGCTCTTATAAAATGGGGAATGCCGAGGAGGCTGAGATACATATATGTACCTATGACGAAGTGCATAGGAAATCTACCTCCAAGTTCTAATACCTAATACTTAATAATAAATCCCTCTTGGAAAACTCGGCCTATTAATACCCATCCTGTTACTCCTCCAATGGAGGTGGAATTAAGGCTTAAGGCTCTGGAGCAAGATATTATTAATCATATGAGAGAATGCATGAATCAGCAAATGAGGATCTAATGTGAGAAACTTAAGGTTCTAGGGAATAAATCATCCCGGCTTTTCTCAAATGACTAGAAAATGCGGTGGGCCTACTGAAGATCCAGAGCTGTGGCTCTATGAATAAAGTTAGGTCGATTTCTGCATAAAGTTGGGAGGCTGGGGGCGCGCGGTCGCTCGGTATTTGTATTGACTAATACATACATCGTCTGGGATCGGTACGCGTATCTACAGAGGTCACTAAATTCATATTTACAGCGACAATGGTAGGTCAGTTTATTATAACAACGACCGAGATCTTGATATATTGACAATCTGTGGATTTACCGGGGGGGGGGGGCACCCGAAACTATATAGAATCAGTACTCAATTCTCCAGCACATTGTTCACAAGATTAAAAATTATTTTAAAGCATTTAAATTGGTTTAAACTCAAGATGCCGCTCATTCCGATACTTTAACTTTGAAGAATATAATTGAAAGAACTATTTAAATTCCTTTCAAAGCTCTTTGTCATCCTGGAGAGGGAATGAAACGCAGCGTTCTTGAAGTGTGTGATTGGATTTTGAGGTTGGGGACTTAAAATACCAAGTACTTATGTGAATGAACATCTCGAGTTTAAAATGTCACAATTCCTCTCCTCCTCTGACAAGACTTTCTAAAACTGTTCAACCCGCTTGTACGTAAGAAGCGCACAATTAAAAATTACAATACCAGAGCTGAAACTACAAAGGAAAAAATCACTTTACAATCCCGAGAATCCACTAATGAGAACCGGGGTTCCTCGACTTCTCAGTTTTCTTCTCCTCTCCGTGGAATTTAATTTTGCTACTGTTTTTTTCCCTTTAATTCTTTGTCAGAGAGATGAACAGAAAATAATGTTTCCCCTAACTAAAAGATTCTTAGAGTTGAAGATTAAATCTTCTACTCAAAAGAGTTTTATATTTAAATAAAAATTTGTGGAATCCTTAACATCCCCAATTTCTAAAACAACTTCCACAAGTGTATAAACTACTTCTGCCTACTCTCAATAATTCTTCCTCATATTCTTGAACATTATTTATCGTTACACCAGCTCTTGGTAGTCTCGTCCCTAACCGTCAGCCGCAGTTCTTGCGCCTCTGATTAGTCCATTCCATTCTGTTCAAAGTTGAGACGATGGCTGCAGCTACTATGTGTATGTATAGAAAAGCATTTTCACTACTGACAGGTCATGTAATCTTCCTTTCTTTTTGAGTTGTTTTTTGTCTTCCAGTTCCTTCATTAATATTTTTTGTCAAAGGGAAGACTCCCCACTGTTCTCCAGCTGCTTTCCTGTCTCCCTAAATACATTACTGAGGTCATACATATATACACGCATTTATATGCCCTTGTTTTCTACAGTCTTCTACCCATGAGGGGTCGTATTTACCTACTCAAGCATACATAAGTACGTACTGTCTTTATCTTATATACACAGATAGGGGGAGAAAGTCTTGAGAGAAAGCGGATGTCATGTATGTAAGTTGTATGGTTTGACTGCACATGGCTGTGTTCTATAGTAAGGCCCTTTGTGAATTGGGAATAACTTGTCTCCGAATCGCTCCTCGTCTTTTGTCTCCTGTCTCCCAATCCTTGGTTTGGTTTAGTTTGAATATATAAAGAGATTCACTAAGGTATGTATTAATCTTAGTCGGAGTCACGCACGAGTAGGATGGGAGGATATGACGAGGTTATTAGTCTCCTTCTGATTCACAAGGGCAAAGTCTCCAGTCTCTAATCCTGCTGCGAGCTAAGATAAAGGCGTAATGAATTTTGAGTTCTCAGAAAATACCGAAGATAGATGATCCTTGGGGGGGATGAGATGGAGAAGGGATTTTGTTTTTGGATTTTAATTCAATTTCTTTATGCAGTCAAAGGGAAACTTCAACTCAGAAATGTTGTTGAAAAATTTATGTCTTAACGTAAGTCCTTAGAGCAGAATTATCATGAGGTAGAAACCCTGCTGAATAAACCAAGACTTGTAAGTTATGATTGAACATTGCCAGTCTTTCATGGAATCCACTCAGGGGTCTGTTGTCCTCGTATCGCGATTAGAAGCGAGTAAATCACTTTGACACATCCAACGATCCAGCTAATCGGGACGGGACAAACGGGTGTTATTATATGTATATCTTGCAATAGTTCATGGAATCTAATCTGTATAGACAGAGTTGTAGTTGTTGTCCTACCAGCGAAGCAAACAAGAGCAATAAAACAACCCATCTGTTTCAATCCCAAGTTTCATGTTCACCCAATGATTATGTCAATCGGGGCCGAATTGGTTGGTGTGACTCTGTAGCAAAAGGACACAGACTTGTCCTAAGCCGAGCGGGGGACTGATCTAAAATGGGAAATTAATTCGCGGAAGGAACCCGTCGACAACTCTTGGGAACTTTTCTCACAAACTCACAAAGTTTTTTTTACAGATCGACAGATGTTTCCACATTTCTTGTTTCTACACTTTCTCCTGGATCTTATAAGATCCTACTTCCTACTGGAGAACTATGTATTTCATATCCCATATACTTTTGATGAACTAAAGGCATAGGCAAGCAGGTGGGGGTTGCTCTACCCTGTTTCAGTAAGAGATTCTAATATTCAGCTCTAACTCGAGCATTTCAACACACACATACGGTCCTACCTTAAATCCGACAGCTTTCCCAGCCTTGTGAAGTATGCTAAAAAGAGAACGCTCTCCTCTAGCTTTAAGAATGATTGAAAATGTTAGAAATGGAATTACAAAGTAAAGACTAGTCTCCTCGTCTCCTTCACTCGTATAATAATTGAATCTGGAATCTCCTGTCTCTACTTCTGACGGAGAGCATATGTAGGTAGTATGTATTTGTTGTTGCACATTGTGGCTTTCAAAGTTCCAACTCCCTGTGTACACAGACGGGAGAGTACATTAGGAAGTAATGTAGGCAGTTTTGGACTTGAAGTTACTGCTCTTTTCCTGGTATTATTATTCCCTCCGGTGTGGGTCTACAAAAACTCGAGGGTCGAGAGCTCGCTGTGTGGGGTGTGGGGTACTACTGGTACTGAAGGTTTGAGAGGTTTGGCTTGTTTGAATTTCAAATTTAGAAATAAACATCAGCATATATTCTCTAAGAAGGTTTAAGACGGAGGTGGATTAAATGTTATCAAGTTTTTTCCAAGGATTGGGAATGCGAAAGGATTGGAAAGCAGAGTTGGGGATTAGGAGAGCAGGTTTGGCTTGGGTATTTCTGGCTTCAATCTCTAACTTGGAGTAATTCTCAGTCTTCCTATTTTAATAATCTTATGCGAGATTCTCTCGAGAGATTTATGATTGGTGAGAACACATAGGTATTGCTGAGGTCATCAATCATTCCTGAGTGTATCTACAGACTCTATGTGTAATTTGGATATTCAAATTTCGAAAGTTGAAGTAAATCCCTAGAGCATTTGGTTATCTTGATTCTCTGAAAATCTCGAATTCAATATTTTACGAGAGCCTAAGCTGATGGTGGTGGTTGTTAGTGGTTGCTGATGTCTAGAGTCTCATGTCAGAAGCTAAGTTAAAAAGAAGTGCTCCTGATACTAAACTTTTAGCTTCATACAATATACGAACAACAACCACCACCAACAGCTTCAATAATCTCGATCTCTCAGAGCATAAAGAGCGGTTTACACTCGTAGGCTGTGTATATAAACACGCTTAAAAAACCTCTTTCTTATCTCTTGGAATAAATGGATAATTTCCCTGCTAGCTGCCATCGTCTTAAGGGCTGAATGAATGGCATCTCCAAACCCTGTAAGCTAGAATTTCTGAATGCCATAGCTTCTCCGGTCCATCATCTACCACACCAGGATCATGATGAATAATTCAGAAAATATCGAACACTTATATCATGTCTAAAGGAGAAAAAAACCCGCCCGGTAGGGTTTACTTTCCTCCTAAAGAAAGCTTTGAGGGGTAACTTAGAGTATTGAGGAGTTTAAGCTGTGAAACATTCATCACTATCAGTTGATGGGCGGCTCTTGCTGTGTCGTTCCATCTTCTATCCATTCTATAAAGGATGTACAGGTCCATTCATATTTTTAGGAAGGAAGAATGAACCAAGATGAAGTAAAAAGGGAAGAAGAAAAAATCGTGAATAAAAAAAATCTCCCCCTTAAAGGAGATGATCCTTGGAAGAAATGCTTTCACATGACTCTGTCTCGTCTATCCTTCTTAGAGACTATTACTGGTGGTTACTTGGAGCTAGAAAAATGCTCATATGACTGTCAGTACTACACAGTGCTTTTAAAGCAGTATAGAGCCTAGGGGCTTATATTTAGTGAGTAAAAAGTTTTCGAAATAGCCCCTTGCAATTCGTACTACCCGGCTTAGAAAGAAGCACGAAACGAGTTAGATTGTGTGGGAATAAAAGCTTTTTTTTCGGTAGAAATGAGCAAGTTAGACACGATGCCACGGTAGTAGAAGAACATGAAAGACTTTGGAGATTCTGCACATGCAGATCGCACTGATATGTTCCTCCTGTCTCCTTTCTTCCTCAATGGGAAAAGGCAATAACGGAGTATACATAAATTCAATGGGGACGGTTTTATTCACCATTGCATTTGTATAGATTCTGAGAAATTGTACGAGCTCGGAGTGCCGTGTTGTACACTTTTATATGAATAACGAGCAAGATTTTGAAAGTGAGAGGGAGATTGGTGGAAATGGAGAAAGCTAAGACGTTTATTATATGTGAATTTGGAGTTGTGGGCAACTGTCTTTTTGGAAATGGGAATGGTACGTGTGGTTTTGGGTGTTTGGATTCGGTATTTGAAATTTTAATAACGTTTTTATTGAGGTAGTATAACCAGTATTCTTCTGTGTTGTTCAAAATCGACTCTATAATTTCGATCAAATGTGAGTCCGTACGATGATAAAAATCCGTACAGATACAAGTAGGAGTAGTTGTTAAAATATAAGTGGTTTTTAGTTTAAAAAAACCTTTCTGAGTTTGTAACGTAATTTAATATGTCTCATTGTATTACTCTAATCGCCCTTGCATGTCTAAAAAAAATAACATAATGCCACAAAGCAAAAGACGAAAATTTAAATTGTGTTAGCATTATGCCATTTTGGATTAAAATGCAATTTATGAAATGAAATTTCAATTCAAAGGTTTTATTAAGCGACCAAAATACGACAACGTATACATAGGTGTAATTACGAATTGAATGTTAACCATACAAGCAACATGTGATATTTAATAGTATAGTTGATTTATGTGATGCTCTTCCAATGGGATAAAAAAAAACAAAATCGACTTTTGCATGCAAGGATACAACAGGTAGGTTGTTGCAAGACATTGGCAAGAAAATTAACACATAATTCCACATCAATTTACTGAATAATTCAAACCCACATCCCATCCAAACGAATGTCTGCGGGCCCGAGTGTTTTATTACTATTACATTGCTTCCTTCCCTACAACTTTATACTATCTACTACTATCTAGTATATACTATTGCCTCATAAACGGGGGTTTGTACGTACTTGACTTGGTAGTTGAGATGGATACACAGAGAGATATCTAAGGGTATCGATTTACAAACTATTCATGAGTTAAGTATTTTATTTACGAATTATGCACTTCAGGACGGAAATCCTCGCGTAGAAAAATCCAGAAGAAAGGGTGGCTATATTCTATCAAATTACAATATTTGCGATGCGCTACGCTAGTCGTGGACAATTCAGCCCCTATAGAATTAAGGAAGGGGTAACTAGTTTTGCAATATCCATGCAGTCGAGTAGTAGAAGAGGAGAAGAGTAAAGAACAGGAATTAAATATTGACAATTGGCTTCATCTGCCAAAATGAAAGGTTGAAAAAAATGAGAGTCCCAAATAAAACTAGGAATCCGAATGCACGGCGCGTTGAAAGTATTTTTGTGAGTGTACAATCCATCCCCCATCCACATATGTATTACCTCGCATACAAGGAAGAACATACTCCGACGAGTAGTCAGGACATATATAGAATAGATTCAGAAGGAATAAGATGGAGAAAGTGCAGACATTTGTAAAGAAACATAATACAGCTTGGGTGTACAATCGGGTATTATTAAATGTCTACGTCTGCCAAACTCTGAAAACTGAGGGGGAAAAAATCTTTGGGAGGAAATGACGGAATTCTCAGAGATATATTGTGCAGAATCGTAGCACAAGAAATTGCAATAACGACACATTCAGCATCCCCTATCATCCCCCCTTTCTACTCTAATTACTCTCATATGTAATCCAGAGACTATTATTTTTATCTTTCCACAGAGAAGCCTTGTAGTCGACCCGGGGTCACCCCATGACCCGAAGAGATGAAAGAGTCCAAATGTTCATAATTTTGTCCCAAGAAAAGTAAATTGTCTTGGGATGCTACGGCCCCAAACTAATGGGAACCATAAGGCAAGCCACATGAAGGAATGAGAGCAATGAATTTTTCCTTCAACGGTTCAACATTCGAAAGGCAACATTGGCCTTTAAGCAAAAGCCAGTCTATAATACCCTAATGGGACCTCTGGACTTTATTTATCTCCATGCACACAGCAAGGAACGAGTCCAAATTCCAACATGCAGTCAGGCCAGAAGGATTTGCACACAATGGATAGACAATATAACTTACTGGTACACAATGTCACATCTAGAAACAATGATAGGACTCTCACTCCTCTGTGTGAGCATGTGGGAGCTATAGAGAAAGCAATTCCAATACATGGGACACATGTACACAACATAATGTACCTATTTATTACAGACAAGAAATATGTTCATGATCAAATGATAGCGACACTTCCACCCGACAATAAAACTAGTCTATGGAGAATCGAAACGAAGCGAGTATTTATTGTTCCTACAACTAGGTTAAACTCGGGTCAATTTTTCATGTCCTACCCGGACTAAAAGTAGTGCATTGTGTCCTCTCCCCTTGATTTACTATAGTTTTTTTATATACGTATTAGTAGAAACTATCAGGAGGACAAAGAGTAAAAACTATTATTCTCCATCCCTGCCCCCTCTCTAATGTACAGATAAATATATAAACTAATGGTGACTGGGTATAAAAGTTGGAAACTATATACTAAGCAATCTGAAGGGCCACACTGTAACCGACTAGTATTGATGTCTTTGCTATTTTTAAAGTAATTGGACTAGTGAGAGACTCGGCTTCATTTTATAATCGAGATCTATAGGCTACACAAATACATAAGAAGATGTGATGGAGCAATCTCTAAATCATTGGGAGTAAGGTTAACTCGATGCTATCAATGCCGGCCAAAGCTCTTGTTGAACCTAAATTCGGGTGGACTACTCTTATCTCCGATTTTCCGAGATGGTAAAGTTTAACTAGCCTTTGAATAGTTTTTGTAGTCTACCGATACATACTCGAGTCATTGGGGATGGCACTATACATGCAGTAGTAGTGGATTTCAATCCAATGGTATCGCTTTGGCGTAAGACAGCCTGATGGGACTTATCCGGTTTAGGAACTTTCATAAAGGATGGTGGGGGGAAATGAAAGCATTTTGACTCCTTCCCTGATTCATGTTCAGATTGGTTATGAACATTCGAATGGAAACGGAGGATCTGGTAGCAGCACTTACAGTACAGGCTGTGGGACTGACGTAAATTATGTAGGCACCCTGTGAAACTTCAAGTCTCGTAAGACTTGAAGGCTTGGGAGACTGAAGACTTGAGTCTCGTCAAGACTTCAGGATCAGTTATGCAGTATATCTTCCTTGAGTGTATGTATTGGTGATACAGTGGACAAGAGAGCCTCATCACATGATATGAGAAGCTCTAGTTAGAGAACATATATGGATAAGTTTAGACTCCCATTGAAGTAGATTACGGATTTGAAGAGAAAAACCATCTCGTTGAAGACCTAGAAATCTTCTTTAGTCTAGGTGGACAGGAAGAAAAGTTGAACTGGAAACTGAGCCGATAAAGAAAGTTCTTTAAGAGAGGAAATTGTATAGGACTTAAAAAAGAAGAAGACGAAATCCCCTCTTGTGTATAAGTTGTGTAGGATTTTGATAGGTTTGGCTAGTTTCTGGATACTCTGGAGGCTAGGTAATGAGGGGAATCGATAAAGGAATCAAATGAATGGATTTCAAATATATTGCATCCATTCCGTTCAATGATCCCAGTTCTTTCTGTTTTTTAGTACTTTCAAAGTTTACTAGATTTACTCAATCCTGAAGGGTCTGTGTATTCATGTGTTTGTTCCAAAAATAAATAGGACACTTGAGTTGAGGCGTTGAGGTACATGTGGTGCTTGAGACTTGGAATGGTATCCAGTTGGTGGGGGCATTTGTAACTCCAACACTCTGATGTATTCATTTTACTTCAAAACATGTTAACTTAACTTATGTTAAGGCTTCGACTACAGTGGTCGTTAGTGTTGGAAAAGGGCAATATTTTTGGAAATACATAAATAACAAAATAAATACACCGACTTAGATTGGTGTAGAAAGCAGGAGCTGGGTTCGCGTAGTTGATATTTTATATGGAAATAGATTGAATGTTTTTAAATTGAACTATTCTTCCATAAGACTTTAATGGCTTGATTTGACTTGATTATGTTTCTTCCTATTGACATACAAAAAGAAAGCGTAGAAAAGCCAGGGGAACTTTTTTAATGATCTGCAATTTAATTTGAATTTAATGGCTTTCTACGAGACCTTACTTGAAGTGGAAGCCTGTGGTGAGTCCTTAGTTGTTTAAAAAATATAATCTAATATCAAGAAAATAGCGCGTATTTCTGTAACTCCGGAATAAAGCTTACAGTTGACTGTGAATAAGAAGTTCCTAGTCATAGATTTGTATTCCACTGCCAATCCCGATTCAAACCCAGTCCAGTGCATGAATTCACCTTGGGAAAAAACTATTGATCCTCATCCTAAGTAGAATAACATAGTCTCGAGCCTTAATAAACAATGAGAGACACATTGTATAGGACACCACCCGTCCGTCCAGGATAGGGTCAAAGGAATATAAATGAATCCAAGCCGCAGATTTCCATTAATCTTGGTTTACTGTTCACTCCATGAGTGTTAAGTTGTTCAGCGTTGAGTGCTGAGTGTTGAGGTTGACAAACGTCTGTGTCTCTCGGCCTCGGAGTCCACCTCATCCTATTATTTCCATCACAATCCCTATACATGCTTAACAAGAAGAGAGTATTCTAGATTCTATTTCTTTAATGTAATAAAATCCGTATAATACATATAAGCGTCTACATAGAGCTTGATGGAATGCCAAGCAAACAAAGTCTGAGGGCATGAGCAAGGCTTGGAACTTCTTGTGAAACGATTGTAAATGGAAATGCATGGAATTTCTAACAGATCTTTGGTACTGACCTTCAAAGGAAGGAGGTCTCATCAATCATTCCCTCTACTTAGTTACATGGACCCTGTTGGGTTGAAGATGCTGGATGTTGAATGTTAGATCTGGGAAATTGGAAGTATCGATTTACTTTTCGATAAATAAAAGCTCTCATCGATCTCCACCGATAAATTACAAAAGCTTTCTTCTATTTTTGTATTTTTTTCCTGTGGTTGAAAACATATCGTGGAAAGCTTTTATCATCGTGAGCTGTGGAAGCTATAAGAAAATAGATGCGGGTATATATTTTTATATTGAATCTATGACGGCCTACCTATCCTGTCCCTCTTTTTGAAGTAGTGCTTAGTGGTAAGGGAAATGGTGTTAGTATTAAAGGAGACTAGGATACTTGAATACTACCGAACTCTCCTTATTTTACTGAACATGAGTTCGGAGGATTTCTCATTACAATGGTATAATAGCTTTTTCCGGTTGATCGTAAAATCTCTGTATAAAGAGGGCTTCGATCAACTTGAGATTCCACTTCCTTCCGACAAGAGAGACTTTCCTAGACTTGGGGTGGTGGAGATGGTTAGGAAGCATTTAAAGGCCGAGGCGTTTCACTATTTTTTTTGTCTGTTCAAGTAAGAGGAACAAGTTTGAGTTCAGTTTGGTTAGCCTAGGATGGATTGGATGGCTCTCTTGTGTACAGTTAGACCACGTTTTGTGTGCCTTGTGTATTATTCTGGTTAGAACTGGTGCAGTTTAAATTGCATGAGCAAATAGCTAATATTTCTATAGAGAGGGAGGAAATGCGGATAAGCGGATCCGAAATTGCCATTCCTAGGCAATTTCATGTGCTTAACATTTTATCGTTTATTTTTTACAAGGGTTTCCAATATGGGAAGAGCATGGCCTTTTTTTTACATCTTGAGGTAATATTATGTATTGCATCTCGTCTTATATGCCGAATCTCGAATCTCTCAGGGTGAATTATGCAGGTTATTCCACTCTCCAGCAGTACCCTTTTGCAGTGATGCTGATGATGACAGGAGATGCATGTCAGGGCCGTATGTAGGATGGATTGGATTCACATGATATTTTTATCTGTCGATCTCCTTTGATCAGCAAGAATTGAGTTGATGGATACTCGTATCAATTCTACATTTCATGTGAGATTAAAGAACTTTTATTCGAGATAATTAAATCCTAGACTAGCTAGGTTTGATTTGCTAGTATAAATTTTAAATTCTGATATAATTTAACCTTTAGACAGTGGTAAAAATACAGTTAGAGCTCTTTTTAATCTAAGATAACATAGTAGTTTAAACTAAACTATACTAAATAAAATAATGACGGTGAATTGCCCTAAATATTTAAAATTTAATCGTAAAATACTAAGTCTCAGGGTAGAATTTGGAATAAATAAAAAATTTACGACCAAAAATTTTATCTGAAAATATTCTGAATCCCTCCTTGCAATCTATTTGCATTGGTTCAAAATAAAAGCAAAGACAATCTTTCTAAATCTGAATCCATTCTGAAATCCTTGTAAATAGACAGAGGATTGCATTGAGGACCAAATACCTTAAATCAATAAATATGCTACATACTCGTCCAGAATAATCCCCTCTACGCACATACTTATTCCAGCATCACAATGCACTACAACCCCACCAGAATTCTAATAAGCCTCCCAACTTTCTCCAAAAAAAAGAGAACAAGTCCGCGTCTTTGATCAAAAGTAGATCACGGGCTCTACAGTTTTTCTTGCTACGCATCAGGTATGTTTGCGTGCACAGTATTCATTTACTGCGGTATGAAATTTAGATGGATTTGGTACAAAAACCTTTAAAGTATTTGGACCTTAGACTGAAGAACATGCCTACTCCAGATATATTAAAGCACTCTCTTGTATCTCAGTTGGTATGAACCCCGGTGGAATCTCTGTTGCGGTATTCTCCCAGGATATTTGCGGTATAAATAATGCAAGTAAATGTAATGGGACTTGCAAGTGAAAGCAGCAAAGCAAAACCGTAACGGGTGCTCTAGGGAAAGCATTTGTTTGTTAGACGTGTATTTGTAACATGTAGACGAGTCGGGATCTACTAGAAGGGTTGCCTAGGGCCTTGATACAATGATACTGCATATGGATACATAAATATCTACTTATATACAGAGACACGAATAGTAGATGCAATGTTTGTAGTAACTCAGCAATAGCCTAGAGAAGCCTGTGGAGATAGCCGTATGTATTTTTTTTATCAAATACCAAATACACCTCGACGTAATAAGAAAAGTAGCGAGGGAATTCACATCTCATCTTGTCCTTGCATAAAAAAATCTTGAAATCTACCATCTCTCCGCAATTCGGATTCTAGAAGCCCTCATATTTTTTAAAGAGAAGGAAATACATGCCAAAAAAAGTATAAAAAAAAATTCTGATAAGATTAAATATATCATCGTATTATTATTCCATGCGTACAGTATTACATACATATGTACTTTTTATGAGTTCACCACCACCAAGGGCTCAACTATGTAAATACTTTGGATGAGAAGGAACTGGAGGGAAATATTTCTTATAATATAAAGTTCTCCTAGTCTTCTGAAGGAAACCTGAGAGCTTCGTATTTTGTGAGGACATTTGACGATTCAACATTGATGTCTAGTCTCTTGAGCTGCTATTGTACATTTCCTACAAAGTAGAGATGAATCCATCATGTTACTTTAGCCTGCGGAAGGACTTTAGATACTCATAGTTTAGGTAGTATACCACATGACCACACCCAAGGTCTCATGGCTGAAGGGCGACGGAGGTTGTGGAGCATTGAGAATATAAATGCAACTCTACTTCTCGGCCACTTCCTCCTCCCCCTCCCACGAGTAAGAGATTAGGTCTGAACTGAGCATTTGAATCAATAAGTGCATATTTCTCTTTAATTTTCCCTTTACAACTGACGACCCTTGCAATTTCGAAACTAACACAACTGAGAATGAAAGCAGTCGTGAGTGTATCGCTCTCCAGACCTTAGTCTCTAAAAGAAGAGAGGCTGGAGAAGATGGAATGGGATAACACTCATAACCCATAGCAAAAAAGATAACAGACCATGTGTGACATTCCATAAGTAGGGACTTTTTTATTCGGTTTTTTATCCATTTCATTTCATATTCCATTGTGCCTATGGGCTGTCACTTGCAAATGTTATTTCCCGTGCCCGATTTGCATTTCATGTGGTATCTCTCTTCTCTCCTAGACCAATTCTGTATGAGATGTCGGGGGAAAGTAGTGGAGGAGAAGAGATGAAATAGAATAGGGAGGAAATGCCCCCTTTGCCCAGGCGTAGCTATATCTACAATTTTTTTCTTAAGATTCTCGGCTCACAATCAAAGCAGTTAGCAAGCTAAAAGACTCTCACTGTCTGAAATGCCAAGACCAGTGGAAAGGGACATCTTGTCTCTTATATGCAAAATATTAGTCGTAATGAAAGAAGAGAGTTGCACATCTTGAGCTTGAGGAATGACAAATTTACATGGACCTTATGAGTAAGACTAAGATTGTGACAATCCCTTTCGGTATGAGGGACTTTCGAGCACCGGCAACTTTGTGAATTCTCCTCTCTTGAGCAGACAAGCTTTATTGAGAATAACAAAAGGTGATGGGGATGGGCTGATGGGTGAGTGCTTTTTTTTCCACAGATGAGCGACACTTCTGTCCGGAATGATGTGGTGTGTGAGAATTCTTGTATGTGACGAAGATCTATTGGAATTGAAATTCAGAAATGATGCACTGGAGAATGAATGAGATAGGATTGGGGTAAGGTTATCCAAGGGATATGATTGTTTTTGGGATATAGAGAATAGGAGGTTTCGAATTTCGATAGAGTTGGTTGTTTGGGTTCAGGTTGTCACTTTGAGTTTAGCACCTAAGGCTGTTTTACAGTGTGCACTTTCTCCAGGTTGGAACATGGAAGCCGTGTAAGATAATAAGAAAGGGGGTTGTCGGTCCGTAGTTATGAAGACTGACAGGTGCACGAGGGCTGTCATCTTATTGTTAGACGAGTTGGAGGCGTTGGAAGATCTTGATAGTTTCGGCTGTATATTTTTGAGCTCAGAGATCTCGGAGAGTGTAGAGTGTATGTCAGTATGTACATTGTTAGTAAGAATGGTTTAGATATTTCCTCCCTCGGCTTGTGCATTTATGAATTTCAGGCTTATCTCTTGCCTCACTGGCTTGTTCTTGTATAATCGGCCTGTCACTTTCAGTTCCGATGCAAATCCGGAGAGTTTTCAAGTTTTGTGGATAAGAAATGGAAAATGGGGGACGGCTCTGAGATTTAAGGTACTTGCAGAGAGGGAGGTTTCTGTGTGCACGAACGGTTGAAAGTTAAAAGGAAATAATTGTAAGGTCAGACAAACAAGAGGTTAGGTTTTAAATAACGTATGAATAGTTTTACAAGTTTGTTCTATAGGCAAGTATAGATTAGATCCCAGAACGTCCAGGGGTTCTTGTGACACCGCAGTCAACAGTGTAGGGATTTCAAACTTTCAAACCCTTGTCTTGAAATTCAATTAGTTAAACACAAGTTCTAGCTTTGATTTCCCCGAGTCTATAGAACTTTGTCCATGCACTAACTTAAGAAAACAAAAGGATTGAACTGAATTACAAATTTAGAAATATTTAAACATGCTCATACCATTTATTTTTCATGTGTATTTCAATTCAAAATACTTAATTAGAAACATCAGTTTCTCCTCAGTTCATTTTTCTCTTCCCCAGTAAGCAGACCAAGTCTGCCCAAGGTACATTTTCTAACAAACTCACCCAAGTTGCAAAATAAGATTATTAAGTTAAATTACCTATCCAATTAAAGGAAATTAAAATACTGAAAAAATAGCTGTGTAGTTCAATTTTAAGATGTAACACTTGCCCTGCGCTACTATTTGCATATGTGCCATGCCCATCCTTCCCAAGTTCTCTCCGATTATCTAATTAACTCTGAGGAAAAAATCGATACGGATTTTAAGGATGAGCACATCTCAAGGATGAAAACAAGTTTGAAAAAAGTACTTGAATATACACCGCCTGGTGAATCCTATTTAAAATCATGCCCTAGAAGATACCATCCTCCTCTATCTCAAAGCTTGGAAAGTCATAGGCTCTTTCTACTTGACACGCAAGCTTGGAAATTAGTCATATCATTAATACTTAATTCAAAATCTCTGCCAGCTTATCTCAAGATGCATTAGAGCTTAGAGTGACTCCACACATCCCTCTGTTATAGCTCCTCATGCCTAGAGATCAGCTCCGACCCGACAGTTTATGTTTATACCCGTGTGTGCGTCTGTAGACATGGAGGAGCGTATAAAACGTAAGGAAATGCATTGAAGCCTAAGTGAGAGATCCTACTCCAGCTTGACAGGAGGTTCTTGAGTGATCCGAATCTTGAAAGGATGATAAATGAGAAGGGGACAAACTCACAATCTCTATGTATAACACAATATTTGTATCATGAATATAATATATGTATGTCCCTATGTGTAGAGACTACAGATTCCGTCTATTCTCTCCGTGAAGGATTAATATCACCGGATCCTTCATCAAAGGTCATTCCGGTTTGAGGTTGAGGAAAGGAAACCTCAAAAGTCTAATCTCCAATGTGGTGGGGGAGTGGGCTGGTCGTATTCTAACTTCTAATTCCAACCACTCAACTAGACTAGAACTTCAAGACCTTGAGGGAACTCAACATCTCGGAAATCTATACATCCTCACTGGATCCTGTCTTCCTTAGGCTTGTTTAGGCCCCCAGTTCCGGAGTGGTTATACTTGAGAATATTCATACATGATATCCGTTCAAGTGACAGAGAATCAATAATAAGTTGATATGTATTTTTAGAAAAAAATCTTACCATCAACTTTATGTTGCGTAGGGGTAGTATAGGGAAGGATGTTTTTTTGAGAGCTGAGCCTTAGAGATGCAAAGTACTATTTGAAGCATGTATGCTAGTAGGTTTGAAAGCCACATTTATGTCTAAATACAAGATATTACAGCATTAGAATTTCTTTCAAATATTTTTACTCTCTCTCTCTTCGTCTAAACTCCAAATCGATAGCATTTTCCCATTTCAAAGAATCATCTTATAGGCTTTGAGAGTGGCTGTCTAAGTCAATCATACCGGATACATGGCCCGAGAGGGGAATTACATGACGGAAAGTGTCCCATGAGGGCCAAATCCTATCAAAGCACATGAGAGTCACATTTTCAACCTATCGAAGGGAGAATTCACACAGGGAAAGTACCGAGGGGAAACTGCTGTTGAACTCTATTTTTTAGGGGGAAATGAATAGCCTTAGCTGAATTCCAGAAATAATTCTATGGGCTTAGAAAATCGTTGTTTTTTATAGACAAAATAAATAGATATCAATGCCCTGGTACATTTGATATTAGTTGCCCTTGTGCATCTAAATCATTTCCGAAGTAGTTTTAAAAATATAAATATAAAATACACACTTGTCTAGTTAAAATCCGAAAACTTTTCCTCACAGGCAAGGGATAAACATATCCTCAAGTGTCAATCTTGAGACTTTTGTATATTATGAACGGATTCCCGAAAGCATTTAAACGTGTGAAAAACGAGGGTCTTGAAACAATCGAAAGTTTTGTTCCCTGTATTCCAGAGGGACACAATCCCGAGAAAGTTCTATTGCTACACACAACTATTTTATTTTCCGAGTATAAAACACCATTTGCAAAATAGTCTCATAGTCAAGGAGTCAAATCTCCGTCGACCAATTCATCATAATCTGCTCGAATCTCACTTTATTCTGAGAGCTCCAGCTGAAGTCTTATGTTTTATTGAATACCCTACAGTCTCGTCAGATTTAAGAACAAAAGTCAGGAAAAGGAACGGGTTGAATTTTTGATAATATATCTAACCCCGCTCTGAACATGTATTACTACTCAAACCTTCTCCAACCCTGACTGTGATGATGAGAAGTTTAAAATGAGTGTGTTATGCATATTTGACGGATGTCTAACTTCTAGTTTCTCCAAGTCACATGTTCCATACAAAAACTTGAGCTCTATACAGCTCAGCCCTAATTTATGTATATATGTGTCTGTATTTACGAAATTCCGAGAAATACGGAAGTGTCTAAGACTAGAGAAAATAAAGCTTAGTATTCAAGAGTGAAGCAGAGCCGTAGTCTAAACAGCATACAGGCGTACCCATAGATAAATTCAAAAGCAAAGCTAAAGGAACTTAGCTTAAGTAAAATTCAAAGACATATAAATTCCGTATTATTCTCCTTGAATAATCTACTGGCTGTATAATTGTTCTCTGTAATCTAATCCCTCACTATCAACTGCCTCTGCCTTAACTTGGGATATCTGTGAGTACTAGCGTGAATAGTCGGGTGGGCCAAGTTCTCTAAAATCTCTCCAACTTATGTATCCTTGGAGGTCAGAAGGGGTTTCTAATGTTTTTCTGGAGTCTGGAGCTCTATACACGAGAAATACTTTCCATTTCATTAAGGATTTCAAGATTCATTAAGATCCCAGATCCTATGCTGGAGATTCCAAGGCATAAGATTTTGTAAGAAGTTGGAGAAGGAAATGAAACTCTTGGATATCAAAAGAACGGAAATCTCAAACATTCTTTAGAGAGGCAGAGGCACCAACTCTTCGTCTCTATTCATTTCAATTGGATTTATTTCGTTCTACATTCACGAGACTTTCTTTCACTTCTGTTTTTACGCTTTGCTGAATAAATGGCATTTCTCTTCGGGTGTTGAGTCAAGTTTTCTGATTAATTCGGCTAAAATAGCTTTTGTTTTTAGCAGATTATCAACTCTGTAGATCTCCCGGAGCTACGGGTGTTCCTACTTTTAGACAAATTCAATTTTAAACGAGCCCAAGATGACTCTGTGTTGTAAAGGGACATTTTATAGGAGTCACTACCACCCAAGCTTACCGTTCATTTTCCATGCATTCCATGAGATTGATTGATGGACGGATCAAAGGATTTTAATTTTTCTAGTTCAGTTGATTTGATCACATATTTTTTTCTGGAATTATTCTGAGAAATTTATCATACTACTTTTCGGCAAATTTTGTAATTGGCAGGGCGATAATTTAAAGAGTTTGATGCGGTTTTACGTTTGATGCGGTTTTACACATGACATAGTGAGTTTTAAATAAATTACGAATTATTGTAGGTAGATATATAACTAACCCTATTACTGACAACAGTTAAGAAAGTATGTTCTTGACTCTCATGAGACAGTACAAAAAATCCTAACCCAGAAAAATATCCCCGCTGCCCCACTCGAATCCATCAATATGGCCCAGAGCACTTTAAAGGTGTATAAACTAACTAGCAATCCATATCCGAGAATTGAATCTGGGCTATCATCACATCACCAAAAACCAAAGTAAGGTACGGCAATAAATGTTATCCCCTTTTGTAGTAAATCTCTATTGGAGACCATAAGTGGATTCAGCATTGATGGAATGAATAAATCCCCATTACCTTTATTGGGATTCGGTCCGTAACGGCGGGATAGAAATATAAATCCACCTCTACCTACTTCCTACATACATTCCTGGTAATCATCAATAAATTGGTAGTGGCTGGCTGGACATGATGTCGGCCAGAATTCTATCTCTCTTACCGTCTTGTATATCATACGAAGCTCGTGTAATATCCTAGTGTGATGGAATTCATTGAAATCCTTTCTCCTATTCTCTCTGGGTAGTAAGCCCTGTCAATTAATCTAGATTCGGCCCTTGCACTACATTTCCAGATTCGAGGACGAAGCTCTAATACTAGCTATTCATTACATTTTGAATCGTACACACACACACCGAATTGTCACATTGCTATAAAGGCATCTATGGTCTTTGGGAGTCACGGAGTAGTCAGTAGCTAATGCTGGGCGGTCGCGGTGTGTAGTCAACCGTAATTGACACAAGTAAGGTAGAGTACACTCATTTATATGGGATTTAAGCTAGATACATTTCCTATAGTATTTATAATAATAGCGGATAATAAATCGAGTATTGACAATGTCCATTCTTTAGAAGTGTTACACAGATAGAGAGAGAATGGGAAGCAGATGTTTCTCATCTTGTCCTTATGCCTTTTCCCTCACTCTTCAGTCCAGCACTGCTTTTCTTACAAGGAGAGAAAGTCGTTTAGTAGACAATGGGAACAATAACTTCTTCATTGTCCCTTTATATCTATAGCAAAGTAGTTGGATCGGATTTCCGGATTTTTTACCCCAATGAATACAGTAGCCGTGGGGGATATAGCGATGAGTTTTTCTTTGGGTCTTGATTACCTTTATGGCCCCAGGGCTACTGGTAAATAGATTCGAGGGAAATTGTAACATGGAGGTAGTGCAGGTTAGTATTCCTTTAAGCTCGTTAAAAAAAAGAGAGATAGCTTTTAACACTGTGTGACGGTTTCAACTACCTTGAAATTCATCGGTAGTTAAGATTTATAAGATGGATTAAAAGCTAAAATGGTCTTGAGACAATGGAGTTTTTATTTTTTTGAAATGAAAGCAGATCTCATTTGGAATATTCTTTATACTCTTCATATTTATTGATCACTATTACCATCGAGAAAGAGAGAGAGAGAGAGTTTGAATGTTGGAGAGAACAATGAGACTCTGAGACCTCCCCCTGGAACAGACTTTATTACAATCGACGTAATAATAACAGTGCAATAATAATAGAAAATAGTAAATACGCACTAGAGGGTTTCAGTCTACTTCCTCTTCTTTCACCAGACGAGATGAGAGAACTACTGAGAAGCCGTGTATAGAGAGATACTCATCTATAATAGTTGGTAGTGTGCCGTATTGGAGTATTCCCTAGTCCCAGTGGTAACTAGGGCTTAGGGCTTTGGAGGGGAAAATTCCCATAAAGTTTTTTTTCTCCCAAATCTTTGCCAAATGGAATAGGAAGACAAAAGAAGTGGAAAACCAGCGGAATCTCGTATGGATTCTAGATTCTAGTCATTTTAGATTGTATAACTTCTCAGAAATCTTCCCTGTTTCCTTCCACCTAGTAATACGTACAGAGAGAGATGGGTTTAGAATATATGGAACAAATTATATTCTAGAGCATCTTACATATATAACATAACATATCATCTTGAAAATAGATAGGTATGTCATATACCTTAGGAAAATACATGTCTAGTTTAATACGGTGGTGGATCTGGAGAGCCGGTTTTTCGGACTTGAGCATGACTTGCTGCAAGCTACTAGTTAGGTGGGAAGGTTCCGATGTCCACCATTTCGGACGGTCGGACGTTGGTGGTGGTGGACTGGTCTGGTTTTGCTTTCCTTTTTGGCTGGACTGACGGCTCTTCTTCTTCACTGTTAGTGTTATTGATGTGGGTCTTTATTTTTTACGACAGGATTTCACCAGGATTTGGTTTCGCCATAGGGTCCCCAGGATTTAGAATTCGTCCTTCAGTGGTACTGTGTACTGATATTCGTGGTCGCCGTCCTGATACTCGGGCTTCCTGTTCTTTCTTGCAGAAGAAAGTAAACCAAGGAGGAGATAGTATTGTATGTATCTATAAATATAGGCCACACAAGAACTATCGAAGTACCAAATCAACTCCGTATACTCTGTATTATTCTAAGGGTATCATCTAATGCTGTAATAGAATGTGGAAATAGCTCCTGGACTCTTGCATCAAGAAACTTGCTTCGGGGAAAGCTCACTAGGCACAAGCAAAGTTCAGCCCAAGCCCACGAATTGTTTCGTGCCAACTCACATTGCATTATTATTACAAACTATTACACACGAGTCTGCATAGCCAACATAACATCAACATGGTAATGCTACTATTGAGATTTCAGAAAATTTCTTCCCCGCGATTCCAGCAATTCTAAATCAAATACAGAGAACACACATACATAGCCAGTACTATCTCCGGAACCCAGGCGGGTACTAAATGAGAAAGAAAGAGACTAGAAAGAAGCACAACCTCTTGAAATAAATTAATTACATTATCCCCCTCGAAATCTTGTAATTTGATCTTAAAGAAGCCTCAACCCTCTCTCTTGTGTAATATCCCCCACTACAAAAGATCCAACTTAAAAGTACCAATAAGTGAACTAACTATAAGCCGCAGCCACAGGCCACGAGAACCAGCGACACTGCCAACTCTACTACAAGTAGAACCAGCAGTATTACTCCGCCCAAGGTCCAAATATCCTCCTAATAATTCTGATTCATAAAATTATCACAAATTCTTCTACATCTCTTTCTAGGGAGTAGTTGGGAAAGCCACAAACTAAAATGAGCATTTCGTCCTTCTCCATCCTCCTGGCATTGCTATAATATTGTAACGGTAAGGGAGAACCAAGTATAAAATTTAACGAGCAGAGCATACAGCTCGGTTAAGAAGGTACTCATTCCGTATGTACTACAAGGCGAGGACTAGAAGAGCGGTAGTAAGTAGTAAGTAGTGGTAGTGGCAGTAAGGAAAGTGAAGACACGTTTACGTTAAGTGGGTTATTCTGTCGAAGGATTCCAAGATGTACGAGACGAGTTAGGTGAAGTCTAAGAGTTGAAAAAGTTCCTATGGCAAGTATTCCATAGGTAGGTTTTTTGGGACAGTTAGGAACATTTTATTCTTTAAAACCGGGCAGACAGCTGCACAGGATGGATGAAGTATACAAATCGATTCATCTACTCTCCAGAGTTTCTGGACGAGCATGAAGAAGCAGCCTTTGTGCTTATCTTCTGGATATGACCAAGTCATCCCGGCTTTTCCAGCTTGTGTATAGACCCTGTGATTGAGGAACTCAAGTTTCTAGAAAGCCAGCACACTTTTCTGACTTGAATTGATCCAGATCCGAAATCCGGTACATAGTTAGAATTTAGGTACCTACCTTTAGGCTACTGTCATACGAATGTACAAGGTGGGTTTTAAATTTCTAAACCATTGTAACTAAGTATTCAATAGGGTTGTCAAAAGGCCTCGCTAGTTCGTTTCGCAACTATCTGGATGGGCTTAAAATAGCTTCTAAGAAGGAAATCCTTTGTAACTAGGTATTCAAGTGTTGCAAAACATTCAGACTAACTTTGCAAGGTAGTTTAAAAACTTTATCCTTCCTTCTTTAAACTTCAGTTTTCTTTATGTCTGGTAACAGGCATTCTGAAACAAGTTATCTTTAAAGCTTGAACATTTCTGCACAACGAAGGACAATACAGACTCAAGCTGAGTAATCTTTCAGAGGCTGAGCTAATACATAATAGCATGTGAGTGTGGAACACCTATGTGTAGGTTGTGCATGTGAGGCAGAGATGGAGAAATCACGTAATGTAAACCTAGCCAAGTGAGTCAACTTTAGGTTCGTGAGAAATGAGAAGAGGGAATGGAAAGGGGTAGACTGGGTTTCAATGATTATGATCCTACCTGTCAACTTAGGAGAATTGCCGCTTTATGGAAAAATTGTCATTCTCACAAGGTTGGTGTATTTTGAATAAGCGAGATGGTCAGGAAATTTTGAACGTGTTTCATGCATTGCAGATTTTTTTAAACCGTGACATATGAGCTGGATGAAGCTCTTGAGGCTGAGAAGTTAAAGTTATATTTTATTGAATAGATGCGGATGTGAGAAAACATAGTGCAGCAGGGATTTCGGAAGGATATGGTGATGAGATTACTTTATACAAATTGCAGTAAGAAATAGTAAGAATCCACGTTATGTGCACATATTATAGATGAAGGGTGGGGAATTTGAGGAGTTCAAATTTTCTCAGCAGCTAAAGTCTCAAGTCTGAAAATCCGGATTTTGAGGTGTAGAGAGAGATTCTCTAGAATAGCGTTGGGTTACGGTTCGTGAAATCCCTTGAATGTATTGCTCAGCCATGCCAAAAATTTGCAATTCTCTTGGATGGGCTTTTAGGTATTTGATATTTAATATGATTTGCTATTCCGGCTTTAGGTCAGGTTTAATTTTATATTCTCCTGACTTTATTAATTACTGAGTACTGAGGGAGAGAGAGAGAGAAAGAGAGACTGTCAGGTCAGGTTTGTAGGATTCGGTTAGTTACTTCCTTGTTGTATTGTTAGAGCTACTACCCTTACCGAATATAAATGTGACATACTATGTAATTTGAAGAATGCCTTATTCCATGGTCTGATAGTACGGGTTGGTAGTTTAAATAGTAGGATACGTTTCATTAAAGCAGGGAAGGATTCCTATATGGAGTGAACATTTATTGCTTAGATATCAATAAGTTTGAGGAAGAGATTTTGTGATAGGAACTTGCGGAAATAAGGGCTTTCAGAGCAGAGGGCAAATAGACGACATTCGAAGGGCTTAGAAATTGCAATGAGGTCGTATACCTAAATTGCGGCTCATACTTCTTTTTCGCCATAGAGTTAAATAATATATTTTTTATGGATCAATCTCTAAAGATCGTTGAGAGATTTTTTATTACTGACGGCATAGAAAGCCCATTACTAGAGTTTAGACCAAATAAAAAATTAAATTACTTAAGAGATGGTGCATGCATTATAATAAATGTATAACTACCGGATAGAATGAAAGCAGTTTTTTGTTAGAACATTGTTCCAATCGGCCCAACCCCACGGACCGTATTAAGTCTGAGTTGGCGTTACTGTGAACCGCAGTTCAATTTTTTAAGCATCCATCAGCAATACTGGAAAGCATATCTGAGAGCCGGTTAGAACTCTATCCCTCATCCTGATGCAAATTCAAATGTGAATCTTTATGTAGAACTGTGAATTCATGTACAATATGAAATGTGAATTTGTAACCCTATTTTTCTTGGCACGAATCTCACGTTCTGTTGCTACTCTCTAAGCCCCACTACCCGTGCCTTAGTTCCAGAAAGGGGAGCGTTCTCATTTTTGACGCGAAAAAATTTTGCAATTTTTCCACAAGAAAGCTCCCACATAAATAAAAATATTTCCCTAAAGTAACCCAATTCCCCTTATCTCCTCCGGAAACTTGGATGACATGACTTACGTTATGCTATGTGTTATAAAGAGTAGGCAAAGTGGGTGTAGACCTCTCTCCCTCTGCTTCCTTTATATAATGGTGTGAAATATTTTCTTAGAATCCTCAATCTCAATTCTCTGGAAGCCTTGTCGGATTCTTGAATCTCTTGTATTCCCACAACCTCAATCTACACACTCGCTTTTCTTCCTAGAATCTGGAATCGGAAACCTTGTGAGAAATGAACCTGGAAAATATACATTTAGAAATTTAGGAACGAGCAAAGAACCGAGGGAAAATCGTTCATGCTCCCTTATGATAATCATAATGATTATGTTGATGATGATGATGATGATGATGATGATGATGATGAAAATGGCAGAGGTTAATGCTATCAAATATATGCAGATCATAAGCAAAACATACCCTATATGCTGTATTCAGCCAGGGCTCAAATTCTGGAAAATTTGTTATTTCTACATAGAGTTAGATGTATAGATGGAAAATTTCCACTAGTAAGGAATCATATAGATAAATGAGATATAAGATCCGTTATTATTGCTTTATAATATTAGAAGCTATTCATCTCCCAGCGTTCTACATGGATAATATATGAAGGGGAGAAAGTAGAAAGGAGTATTTCCATTGGGGAATTTGTCAAGGCTGGAGAAAGGGATTTTTGGACGGTTGGAAAGTAACAAGGTGGCGAATGCTCGAATGTCAACGAGGTGGAAGTTGTTGGAGTTACGAACTGAATGGTTGGTAGAGAAAGCACGGAATTCTAATCTGTTTGGTTAGCCTAATCAATAGATTGCTATTTCGAAGTTACTAATTGTTTAGAAGTATATTAAAATTTGTCAGGTGGTCTCCGTGAAACCCTTACGATAGTAATACTTGGATTAATTATCAATCAGTGGATCAGTTCGAATTTGTTTGTTCATGGAGTTACATGTTGCAATTTAGTAATGCAAGTGTTAGTTAAATTCAACCCTAGTGCAAACTGCATACTTGGTTATTCTGTCATTGTTAAACTTATAGCTTACAATTATTGTTTTATTGCTATCGCTCTCCAATTCCTTCTGTTGGGATCCTTACCCAAAATATAGGTTATGACTGTTATGAGGGGGAAATAATCTATTTATGGGCACAAACTCCCCTCATATGGGCGCCGGGTTCTGGCTCTCAGCTTCGTTCAATCTAAGACCTAGAGCAATTTAACTATTGACCGTTATTGAAAATTTTGGAATCTATTTTGAATTTAGACTTTAATTTACAATTGTAAAATGCAATCAACGTCATGATTAAACACATTTACGGTAATATGTCTTTTAAAGAACAACAGTTTTGACAGCCAAAGATTTGAAACGATAGTTTGATATTAATAAACGAGGTAGCATGAAAAACAAAAAAAAACTCAAAGTTAATCTATAACCTGTTAATCAATCGTATTTGAAAAGTTCTTTATTATCTACTCGTAGACAAAAAACTCTAGAGGAGAATCTATTGTTATAATAAAACCAAGTTTCAGGCTTCAATAATATTTCAAGATATATGTATCCTATAGATCTAGATCCCATCTGTATTTACTCAAGTACCACAAACCTAATTACAATTACTCAGGATAAGAGCCAAAAACTTTGTGAAGGATAACAGCCTCCAAGAAAAATATAGTTGAATGTTCAAGAATCTTTCGAAAGTATAAGGAAACCTCATGCAGCCATTGCTATTAGAATGGCTGGAGTGATTGATGTGATACTTTAGTGGGGAATCGAGAAGATTTTAGACATTGAGATTTACGGCTACTAACTTCACTTGAATTCCACGATAGTCTTGGTCGGGTCGGGGTGTGCTTTTGGGTGGAGATGGAAGAATTGTGAATATTATTACATTACCCACTGAAGATGTTAAGGCCATAGCAGATCCTATTTTATTTCCTCAGATTCCCCAACCCGTTTGCCTTTCCATAACTTCCTATGGAATATAATAATATTATAATAACATGAACCAGGGATAACTTTATACAATGGATATACCTTAGCTCAGGTCTGTATAGCCTATTTAATATTATAGAGTATGCATTCTCAATGCAGATTGGGACTACTCACAGGCTCGAGAATGAGTTCAAGAGGTATGAGGCAGAACTGGCCTTTAAGGAGGAAGTTGGATTTGAATTTCTATACAACATTTGAATAAGGGAAGGAATTTATAGGGTTAATTCTTTGTCACCGGAGACGTTTAAAACGGCAGTTATTTGATATTTTTTGGCGTCCAATAATATAAGAGGAGAGGAGCCCTTTCCTTGATTCCTTTTTCCCAGACAAGTGGATGGAAATTGGGAAAGTCGGGAACTGGAAATTGGAACAGCACGTAATATATTTTGTATCCTGTATTATAACACAACTCCCTTTCTCTTCCCGTCATTTCTCTCGGGGTTTACAATATTTTATAATTGGAATACCCAGGACGGATTTGCAAGGAGGGTAGTCGAATTACGATTCTTCGAGGATTGGGATGTAGTAGCAGGGATTTGAGAAATGAAGGTGGATTGAGATGCAGTTTTTAAGTTGAGCTGAAAAGTTTGTACTCAAAATGCATAAAATAAAAAATGCCTCTCCTAGGCAGAGCAGATAGTAGCTCTAATTGTAAGTATGGCCGCTTATTTCTGAATTTGAACCCTGCTGCTGATTTCAGATTCAGAATCTGCTTATGGCAGCATCGTCATGAAAAATGTGTATGAAGAAAAATGTGATAGGTGTTGTAAGAGAAAATACACTACGACATGATAGCAGTATGGCCGCTCAACGACTCAACAACTATTTCGATCCACAGGAACTGCGTGCACTTAATTTGAGTTTACAGCAGTGTTTTAATTCAGATTGTTAGTTCAATAAAATATTACTTACTAATTAAAATCAACCTAATTTTACGATTTTGTACTGCCCCATACAAAGACAAGAAGGTATAATATGAAAAAAGAAATGAATTTGACTTTCTCTTCGAAGAAATAATCTTGTAGCCATAATCCATTTATAAATCATTAGAAAATCTAATATTAAATGAAAATAAAGTCCTTCAATACCCTTCCCATCAAATCCCATGGAACAAGGCCAACGAATATACCAAGCACCGTGTTCAATACCCAAGAACGAAATTAACATTAAGCCTATCTCCACCCACCAGCTCCGAAATCATTCTGTTCCGCTTCTCGATCCTTACAAATTGGAGTGGAAAAGCGCCATTTATATAACAAGTAATACCTCAACCAAGGGCCCAGTCTTCAGAGTCCAAATCCTTTGAGCTACCAACCAAAGCAACCATGCCACACCCCATTATTTCCATAAAAAGCCACACCGAGAAATACTAGGAGACTTAAGGAGAAAATATCACTAAAATATTACAATTCCCCATCACACGTCCCATTTACCTAACTTTCGCACATGTTTGAATAATAAATGTACTTGTTTAATGTAAACAAACCGCTTTTGCTGAAACTACCAAGAAGCAAAAGGAAATCCTTTCACTTACTTCAATATTTCTACAACTCTCTGCTAATGTCATTTACAGAGATATGAGCTGATATAAAGCCTTCACCAGGGCTGAGGCCGACATGTATCTCCGCACAGTTACTAAAATTGTGTGTAGGAGCAGCTTAAATTTCAAATGGTGTGTATTTCCAAGACTTAGTACACAAAGAGGGACACAGATCCAGACTAAAACCCGTAAAATAGGGAATGAGTCTTTATTTGCTTGTGTACAGTTACTTCTATATGCAAATGTTGAATGTTGAATGTGTGCTCATCCACTAGCACGACTCTGAGTTAGTGATCTTGAGGACCGAGTCCTCTTTGTATTGGCGGACATATGCAAAGTGCGTAGGTACTACTACTACTTGCAGTACATCTGTACTTATATTGGATTGGTATGTGTGGGATGACATGAACTGCTGCTAGAATGGAATCCTTAGAGCTAAATTTTATCTCCTTACATGGACGCGTCAGAGTTAGTGGATGCTTTAAATTCAAGAACTGAATGCCACCAACATATATAGGACTTTGGTAGAGTACAATAATGTGGAACATTTGGAAGTTCACAGGACAATATCCCTCTTCACAGGACATCGTTGGATCTTATGAACCTCTATTTGTACTTTGTAAACAAGGAATCCAAGATGTACTAGAAACTGGAAACCGTCTTGGTTCAAAATATCTTATCTCACGATTCCTAGATTTGAAACGAGATTAGAGAGTTAAGAGAGTTACAGCTTTGATAAATTACATCACGCACTTGGTCCTTCTATTTATGTTTGCTGAAAGAAGAGGCGTAGAATATTTTTATAAGATATGTGGCGAGATTTGGGATTACTTTGATTGGTTTTGAGTTCAAGTCGTTAGATGTGTTGCGCTGATTTCATTACAAGTGTGAAAACATAATAATCGATTTGTATTTTCTATTTCCATTTAGATTACACCACCACAGTTTGGGTTCGTTTAGCTAGGATTCCTCCTCTAAAGCTGACTTTAGCACTTTCTCCCTGCATTTTTTCTAGATAGACAAGGATGATATTTATTTTATGTGTTGGATGCATTGAGTTGGATTATTGGATGTTGGAGATTCCTTAGATGTTGGATCCTACAGGGTTGGAGGGATAGACGAGGAAGTGGAGCACGAATGAACAAGGAAGGAATTAATGGAACTTTTGGATTATTTTCTCCCTCCTAACACAAAATATTTTACTTGCTCAGCCAGAAAACTCGTTCCCAACACAATCCAACCAAACATCCAGAGATAGAAATTTATATTAGTATCATGCAACTTTTTCTTAGCTCCTAGATTTCAGTTACTTCCTATATTCTAGACCAAAAAGGCAGCTCTACTGTGTCCTCTTTTTCAACTTGTGCTAGCCTAATCTATTAAACTAACAAGACAACAAAAAAGAGCTTGAAAGTAGGGGCTAGCATGTGCAACACGATTAACGGTTTAAGTCACTTCCGACTGGAGGAAAAATTCCCTTTCAGCCTTTTACTAACACTCTAGGCTGTGGTACCATTTTACAATTTATTAAACATTATATAGGAAGGCATGGGTATATAATACACTTTTTCTTTGCTTCATAGATTGTTCGAAAACTTTATTTTTAGGGACTGTGTCGATTTTTCCTGAAGCATGGTGATGGTGATAGTAATGGGAATTTGAAAGATGCTTCATTTCCTACTAGGTTCAGTTTCACGATGGATCCCTTTCATCCCTCGGTTCTGTACTTTCTTCCCCAGTCAGATATCTTCATTCTTGGTTCCATCAAATTTTATCCAAAGAGTTGTACACGTGGACGATTTCAGGAGCGGTTCAGTATGATCCACATGTTTTTAGAAGCTCGTATCTCTGGATTAAAAATTGAAAGCGTATTAAAAATTGTAAAACATCTCAGACGCATGTTCTGGATGGTCCTTCAAGGGATAATGCGCGACCAGCTCTTATATACTATGTAGGGAGGAGGTGAAATGATTGGTATCATTGATATGCATGCCCGCAAACGTAAGAATGAACAATGTTACTGGAACGAGGAATGAAAAAGTGATATATTTGATGGTGAAGAATGAAAGAACGAGCATTTGCTTTCTTGACAGTGAAATCTAATACAATCCTTGAGGGAGCTTAAATGCTGGGGAAGATGGATGGATTCTTAACCATAGACTTGAGCACTTTGATACTTTATGTGCAAGGAGTGGTGTAGTAGTCACTAGTAATTCCAAAAATTTCTATCGCAACAATATTATCTAACATGGGATGCGTATTACATTCCTTATTTAATTTATAAAACGCCGTTACAATTTCCAAAATCAAAACCAGTAAAATTATTCCAGCAATTCTTAAATGAAAATGAAAATCTGTATTTCCCAATGAATATCTATAGAATTTCTTCCCAGACTTACTACATAGATAGTAAAATCCTATTTCCCCTTAGTGGGATGGGTAGTGTGTGTTATGATAAGAAACGGAAATCTCTCACTTTACACTTACCCTCGGATATCTATTCAAGAAATAAAAGAGGGAGAGAGAGAGAGAGACTCTGTAAAGAAAGATTAGTTTGGGCATCAGAGCAGAGGGAGGAAGCTTTCTTAATATTTGATACAGCCTTTTAAAGTTTAGCCTCCAAGTGTATAAAAACTAATGACTCTGTTGCAACGAACCGAGACTGTAATCATTCTCTAGTGCATTCCCACGATTCACAACATCCCAACTAATGAGACTTTCAATTCTCCTCAACTCAACAGTCAGTGTATGCATGTTGGGGAGCTATTATGGCCTGAGAGTTGGTTACAACACCAGTCTCCCGTTGTACTAGACCCCAAGTCTGTTGGAATCGAATTCCAGCTTCTTCTGAGATTTGATTGAAGTGTGCAGTTTTAATTCAACTCTTTCATAGGCCTATACCAACTGTTAAAAGAATTTGATTGATTTTTTGTGCACCCTTGCGAGAAGAGCTTCTCTCATGTTTTAATAGGGATTCTTTTCTGAAACTTTGCTATTTTCCCTCTTCTTCTCCATGTTTGAATGAGAGGAGTGAAAAGGGGGTTAGTATGCTATAGTAATTATGAAAGCTCATTTTGCGTTCCATCTGGGTAGGCTTGTGCTAATTGAATAATGAATTAGAGCCCATTTTCACACTCACTAGAGCCCAAGTCTTCTTGAGTACGATTCTCTTTAGTCGGAATTTATTTATTTAATCGGACCGTTAAGTTCCCCATCTTTAACTTATGCATTCACACACTAACCACCAAATTCTCTGCTGGTAGGCACAGTCACTCGATCATAAAATCTATCAACTTAATAGCTAAAATTAAAGGTCTTCTCCGAATGCAGTAGGATCTCTCTCCTATATGGAATTATATAAAGTAGGTAGCTAATAATTGATACCAGTAAAGAGTCATAAATTACCCTCAGATCTCATCACTCCATCAATTTCCTTACAAAGAAGATCCACGAGGTTCTCTTCGTTATTACTCCTTCACTTCCTACCTTTTCTAAAGTAAAAACTCGCAATCTTAGAAAGGTCCATGCTCTGAAAACTCTCCTTCCAGGATGGGAAGAGAATGTAGATGGGAAAAAGTCTGAGACAAGTCACGTTTGGGAATAAGATGAATGGAATATGTGGAATATTATTATGAAGGATGGGCAATGATACATGAAAAGAGGAAATACAGTTCAACCAAGCTTGAAAATTCAATAGATCCTCCCGACCAAATAGACTTGAAGTCTCAACCATCCTCCTCGAAGCCAACCAGAGGATTTCTATCTTTATAGCCCTTCTCCACTTTCACCCACGTAGCAAACTCATATATAAAAATCTACACAGGGTGCCATAAATCCTCCACTGAGCCTAGATTCGTATTCCATGCATATACATGCAACCCACCTCATCTTTTTATTCTTATTTAAAAAAGAAGAATAAGATGAAAGTAGGTAAGCACAAGTATTTTTCTCACCCTGGAAAACATTCCAGATGCCAAGAAGGAAATAAAAAAACACAAGAGAGGGAATGAACCTCAATTTAAACAACTTTGATCACTCCCCTCGTCTCACTTTCTCCTTATATTTCCTTAAGACCCTCTTGCTCATAAAGCAGAGTGGGGAACAAGGCTATTTTCTTCAAAAATAGATAACGAGGGAAAGTGCTAGCAGATTGAGGGTCATAAAATATGATGTAATCCATCAAAGATGAAAAAAATGCATAGACACATACATATTTATATATAGTGAACTGTGCAGTGACTATAATAGGAGAGAGTGAAATGTAGCATAGAGGATGTGTTGTTGTAGTAGAAGAGTGGGACAATGAACGGGTTATTTATTTATGTATCCATATTCCCTATTCTTATTCTTGTTATTTTCCTTGTGAATTTTAGATGGAGGATTTTAAGAACGCATGCCAAAGTGGAGGAAGCCGAGCCAAGTTCAACATCAACATCTTCACTGCAAACACCACTATTGGTCCTATACCTACCACCAACTTTCACCACCATTGCTACCACCACCACCACCTCTACAAGTACTACAACTGCTACAACTATCTCAATCCTTCCAGCCTTTCTTATGGGGATGCCAAGCAGGGATACTTTATTCGAGGGAGTAACTAACAAGTGCAAGTTCCCCTTGTTCTTGTAAAATAAAACTGGCCAACTGACTATTCAGCTGTAGGACTTGCGGGCCAAATCTTGAGCAACAAAGTTGGGCGGTGCAAAGTGCCGGCTTCAAGCATTTTTTTTTGCTCTCCCACAGTTTAGTCAACTATTGCAGATGTGTAATGAAATTTGACTGTTTTTCCCAACCCGGGTACATTTAGTAGTGGAGTCTTTTACTGGCAAGGGTGAAGGTCTCTAGGGATAGTTAACTGTTTGGATGTGGAGGAGAGGAAGTAATACAGTTTGGGTGACTAAAAATATGAAGAAAATGAGAGGAACTCCAAGAACTTCCGGGCTCGTGGATTTCTCTCCTTGATACTTGGGTCTGAAGATAAAGGCCATCAACTTGATCGTCAGCAACAGCCATGGTGGTATATATTTCTTGTGGTGGTGGTTTTATAATGAGAGTCTAAATTTCCTAAGGAGAAATGAGTTTGGTAAACGAGAATATTATCTAAATAGTGTGTTGACTAGTAGGGAATAGAGAGTATGAGAATATAGACGGTATCTAGTGTCTCTAACCCATGTCTTGTGATACGTAACACTTTGAACACGTAAGTTTATAATTCCAAACTCCAACTCCCGACCACATCAAAGAGAAGCCTCTGCTTGAGGACTTTAAAGGTTTGTTAAGCCTAGGGAAAGTAAATCACCTCCGCCATGCGACTGATGCTCATTCTCCTGAGTGTAATTACCATCAACTGCCAAAATGTGAATGAGAATTCTACCACTCAATCCACTGTCCATTTCCTCCCGGTCCAAATGGCGGTGTCTTCCAGTGGTGGCGGTAGTGGGGACAATGATGATGGACTTTCTGTAAATGCTGGGAGTAATGCTAACGGGGGTTCAGTGAATAAGGATGGAACTGTTATTGCTGGAGGTTTCGGCATTAGCAACCAAAACCATTATACTCTCCACGGAGCGAGTGGTACGGGTTCGATTATTGATGTCGGTGGGGGTGGGGGCATTACATCTTCGGGTACGGGTAGTATCGGCGGAGATGGGAGTGGCTCAACTTCCAGGTCCAGAATCATTGAGACCAAGTATGGTAGAGTCCAAGGATTGAGTATTACCATTGCTCAAGGGAGAAACAATCCACTCAAAAATAAGATTGTTGAGGTAAGCACGTTTTTCTAGGGTCTCGGTGGAATTCGGAGAGATTTTTGCGGTTCTTTGGGTTTTCGGATTGGAGTATTATGGGAGTTTTTAAAGGGGTTTTAAATGGAATGGAGTCGAGATGTTCTTTTGTAAATTATGTGGCAGCCACGGTTTCATTTTGCAGTTACTTTAACCTGATAGTGTTATAGGCACATAATAAAAGTCGACCGGGTCCAGAATGTTAATTATAGGTCTCAACTTTCTTCAAACTTAAATTCCACTACTGACCATTGTAATATACTGAAAGTAGGAGAAACTCATCCCAAAATATGGGGCATGGCATGATCATAGGCACGCCACAACTTATAGAATTTCAAAAAGGAAAAGGAATTGTCTTAATTAATTACACTCCACTCAAGGAAAATTTCCTTCTCATGTTTGTGATACTAGAAAGATATATGAGTTTCAAACTTAATTAATGACAAAACATTTCTTCTCCAAAGTTTCTTGCTGTCTATAATAATAATGGTATATTCCACGAAATTGTTGAGGATCAAAGATCGAGATAAACCAAGAAGAGTTCTCCCTACTAAATTATTTGAGACTTTCCCTTGCCTTATTTTCATTTGTTCAGACTATAACGGCTATAATTTGTCTGAAAAGCCAAGGGTTCCTCACAAATGTATACTATATTATGTTTAGTGAGTGAGAGACCACATTAATAAAATTAAAACTATTAATATCCAAACAAATGACTTGAGGTGGTTCGACTCGTTAAACTGATTGACACTCTCAACCTGTAGTCATTGAACCCTTAAAGTCAGTAGGAGGGAGTGAAAGCACAGACTTTAAAATAAAGAACAAGGCATCTCAATTATCCCGGTGTGCTTCTCTACCCCCCATGAAATTTAAACGTGACTGACACAAGTTGATTGTTCTACATATATTCTAAACAGGTCTACGTTGGGATACCATATGCCTCACCACCGATTAAATCTCATCGATTTGGCCCGACACAAACACCCGTGCCATGGGATGGGATCCGGGATGCAATCAAACCGGGATTCGTCTGTCCTCAGGTTGGTGGGTTAATTAACTATTCACTAAGTGATGAGTAATCAGCTGAGCTTGCCTTCGGCCGTCTAGTAGACCAAAGTACTTCTCTGCAACTCACAAGTGTACATCATAATGGATGGGATGAATGAGGACTACAATTTCTGTTAATTAATTGCTAATTTAAATCATGTCTACTTATAGTAATCATAAAAACAGCTTTCAACTACTGTCGTGTTCATAGTGCACTACCCAGAGTAGACTTGTTTATAAATTAGAATCAGGGAAAGCATGCACTATATTTGCTCATGCTTAAATTGCTCATGGCTTTTCTTTCTTGGTATTCGAGAATTTTAGTTCCTTCCTGTTTATTTAAAATATCCTGAGGGGGTGTGTCGTGTGTAGTCCCTCGTTATCTGAATTTAGGCTTTGGTGATGTAGGATGTAGCAGGAGACTATGCACAGAATTCTTAGCCAAAAGGGCTTATGAATAATTCGCTAAATTTGCATTGTTTACTCGATACTGTTGTTTACTTCGTATATGTAAAGTTAGAATGCATGGTTGGCTTGCATCATAGTTTTACAATTATAAGCACCCAGATATAACTTTGATGTTAATAATATTGTTCACGGGACCGTGACTCGTTCCCCTTACATGTTTGCATTCACTCTAGGACTGTAGTAGCTCATAGTTGGGCTCATCGTTCTGATTCTTTAAGTGAAAGCAATTAAAGTTGAAAGCACTTGATTGCATACATGTTCTCCCCGGTGTTTGCACAGGAGTCCAGGATTGTGCAAGTAGTTTTCTCGATTAAAACGAAGGAATTTCGTAACTTGCAAAATTTCATTTTTCAGATGATGCCAGATATTCGTAACGAAACTGCAGCCCTGAAGGAGATGCCGAAGGGGTACCTCGAGTTCCTTAAGAAAGTGGAGCCCTACTTAAGAAATCAAAGCGAAGACTGTCTGTATCTTAACGTTTACACTGCGATCGGTAAGCTTGAAATTTCGACTGTCTTTTAAAGTATTGAAGTATTGATGGTGATGTTCTTTGCAGTTTCTATTTGTCTTGTTAATGGCACCAGTCAGGCTTGTCTAAAGTTTAAAAGACAAATAAACCCAAAGTTTCAGAGGTTTTGGGTTTGAGGGCAGAACAAATTGGAAGTTAGCTTAGCTTTCTAAACTTGGGAGCTTCTTAGATGTGTCTACATATTTCGAGTCTTGTGTTTGAAGCTGTAACTAAAGGTTATTTCAAAATAGGAATGTCTACGAGTGGCTTTCTGAGTATTATATTTTATTCATATACTAATTACACCTGCTAAAAATTCAAACATCAATTTATAGTCAATGAATACTGATGCATAAGTATTCTTAACTATTGAACTGAAATACACACAAAGCTATAGGAGGAATGATGTCGTAGAATTTAGAATGTCAACATTATCAACTGCTGCTCTTGCAACTACATCTTTATATTTATTCCCCCTCCCGCTGTCTCGAATTCAGTGCACGAGGTATCGACTTTTTCGACAACAAAAAGAATCTTGCTAAGCTAAATCCGTCCAGACTCGGGACTTGGATTATACCTTAATTTCCAACACCCATGGCTTTCAACGAACTTTGAAAACAAATCTCGGGTCATATACATCTAGTCCTATTTTACTCTAATGCTGAGCTCAGAAACGTAAGGAAAGCCCTTTGTCTGAAAGTCTGAAAGTTTCTCGGCTCAAAATGTTGAACACGGTAGTTAGCTTGTGTAGCTTGTCTCTGTGCTGCACAAGCGGGTATTTTCTCGATCCATTTCTTTTCCCTGGAATGTGATTGAAAACTGACTAATACCCGGGGTTTCTCTTTCTTCACAAATCCGGAAACTTCTGACTGACTTGACTGAGGTTCTCTTTCAATCAACATCTCTGAGAATCTCCTATTTAACCCTTTCTTCATACGAAACTGGCACCATTCTATTTTATTAAACAGACCATTTCTTCCCTTCACTCCTTTTACTTAAATGGCTTTACCTTGAGCAAAGGTGGAGTGGTATGTATCTATACGGCTGTAATGTATGGTACAGAGATCTTTCAGCCTTTTTGAACCTATACCTCAATCCTGTCAATACCTTTGAACCCTTCCTTTGAGAGTGTGGGATAGTTGGGGAATTTCGAGTTAAATTCCTCAGTATTTTAAACTCAAATATATTTGTAAGACATGTTTTTCAACTTTTCTTGACAAATCTATATTTCTATTTCTCATTGATATGGACAAATTAACAGGAAACTCCCAACTCCCAACTACTGGTTTATACCTAAGTTACTAGGATTGGACCAAGTCAGATCAGAGTCATTATTTTTAAGAGAAAATTGCTCCCAAAAAATTATTGAAACGGCTTATTAAATGTATCATTTAATCAAGGATCGGTAGAACTGTATTTCAGTTTTTTACCCCGAGTCAGGGCTTATCGAGGATGTTGGGATGCTGAGAAAAGAGGAAGACAAGGAGCTCAGGTGGGTTAAAACAAGATCAGGTTTTTAAAAACCACGTTGCGAGTGAATAGCCGTTGTTGGATAAGAATTTAGTGTACAAACATATATAACTAGGTTGGGCTTTGGATCTTGAAAGTATTATAAGTAACGAGGCAGAAGTTGCTGGGAAAATATACTTGGTGTCCTAGACTACTGAAAATGGGGGAAGGAAAATAATCCCGAGGTGGCCATTAGCCGTTCATTTATTTAGAAGACGAAAGGACATGAGAAGAAAGAGGGGATTAGATTGGTTGAAAGAGGATCGTTAAAATTGGCTTCTCTAAATAATAATGAAACAGAGTAAGAAAACTAATAAGCCAATTAGATCACACGGAGAAAAGTCGTCCCTTTCGTACCCCAAAGTCAACTTAAAAGAGCTTTTTACCTTTAATCCCCTAGAACCAGTTCGGCGTGGGAGGATGTACTTGTATATCATATAATTATGTATTGTATGTAATGGTCAAAAAAATATGGACTTTTTTAATGTTCTCCCAACAATCAGTTGGTTTTTCTAAGTGAACATTGAGCGATGGTCGTTTTAATCCATTTTCCTTCTAAGGGTGGTTTTAAAACTCGAATAAACATAACATTTTGACAACAAAAATTCGAGTACATTTACTTAACTCTAATGGAAGCAACCGCATGAATTTTAGAACAATTTGGATACAAACAAATAAGAAATCCTTCAAGTATATTTGATATAGCCTTTAAAGCTATTTCACTCGGTCAAAGTTCTACCCACTCCATTTTTTATCCCTTCCCTGTCCTTTCATCAAAATTCTCGATATTCTTCTGACCCGTCCTATTCAACAGACTTCCTCTGCACAAATGTCAAAAGAGAGTGATTAATTTAGATTTAGATATCCTATTTTCTCTGGACTTGTACTAGTCAATTTAGTCATACAGTCTTTATCCAGTAATTTGTTATAGTATTCCAAGTAGAATGAGTATGTATGCATGATACCTAGCATATTCACATTATGAAAGGAAGTGAAACCAAATAGACCAATTGTAATTCAAATTTCCGCTGGGAGAAGAAAGTCAGGAAATGAAATGACAGTCATCTTCCCTACTGAACTGCACCGTCTGTCGTCTTCTAAGTTCCAGCTTTCCTAACTTCTCGGCGCAATGCCCCCCCCCCCATACTCCTAAAGTCCTAACTATTCGACCGACTGCACCGACTACCAACAGTGCCCACTAGAAAAGCCGTATGTAGGTGCACAGTCACTTGATTATATTAAATCTACTTCTGAAAGTATCCAGTGGTATATGCATTTGAAATAGTACAGCGAAATGAGATAAACTTCCAAGGCTTCCACATAGAATAGCAGTAACTCATCGGTTCTCATATTTCAGGAGCATCTCTTCTGTGGAGGTTCAGTAATCTGCCATATGGCCTGGACCACATTGCACCCTCTCCTCCTAATATCCTCCCACCCATCGTACAAACCACATCAAAGCCACCACCACATCCCCAGAATATTGTCTTTCACCTTGTTGTTATTCCATTTGCGTCCCTTCCAAACGACTCATGTAGGAAGGAGACTGACGTCTGATTTCCTACCTAATATAATATATAGTGTCTATAGAGGTAGTAATAGTAAAACTTCTTGTGGACCATGTTCTATTCTCCTTTCTATCACTCTCGAGCCCCCCGGAGCTCGGAGGTTTGCAGGGGTAGTGTGGACTTGAGTCAACCAAGTCACATAAGAAATGGCACCAGCCGCCAGTCACACAACTCGCCAGCTCTCCGATGATCTCGATTCTCGAGTACGACTCATTTTACCAGTACCAGCAGTAGGACTGTCACCAGTACCACGAGTACCATTTGCAGCAACATCTGGGAACCTGAGCAGATCGAAAGCATTTCTCATATGTCCAGAATCCCAATTCATTCCTACTCGTACTGACTGACTGAGTAAGGCTGTCGGTTTTATTGAAAATGAAAACTTTTCACCTTATCCGTGTCCTCTTTAAGCATTATCCCTTCCCTCACTCGCTTTCTCCTATTTCATTTTTCAGAATCTCCAATTCTCGTCCTGAATTTCGATTTCCTGGATTCCTCTTCAAAATTGAATCCGTAAAAAATATATGACCAGCCATATAAAGAGACATAGCCATCTGATGTCTTCAATCTTTATGAACTTTGTTTGGAGAAAGCAATAGTTGTACATATTCAATACACTCTAGAAACTGTCCATGGGTTTACCCAAGGCTATGTGTTGTAAAAGACCCATTAGATTCGTTCAAGTAATAGAATGCCTTAGGTGAAATGATCCACCCTCAGGGAAGAGATCAAGCCACTTAAGATTCCTACATCTCGGGGATAAAGAATATAAATCCCTTTGTGCCCAAAGAACCCGAGGAGTCTTCCAAGGTCTGGTAAGACCACTGTTCTCTGATGTATTGTACATGACGCACTTACTTCGATTACAAGAAGGATCGGATTCGACCCCGTTCTGAATAAATCCCCCATTTCCTACCTCGTACCTTCCTATTGTGTCATAGCCAAAGAAGAAAAAACTTGTATAAGAGGTCATAGTATTCAAGGGTTGGACTGTAATATAGGTTTTGATCTTGAAGAGTCTGGAAGTAGACAAAAGAATGCATCAATTTAGTCACGACAAGTGTATTCGAAAAGGCAATATCTCACTTGGGTTGGAACCCTAATCGGCCATATACTCTCATGGCAGGGAAGGACCAACTAGTACCCGTATAACTTTACTTCCCTAGAATTATGTAATCCCCGATTCATAGAAGTCTACCCGTGTGGATTTTGCTTTGTACTTTGGGATCGTTTCAAGTCTTGTCATTTCCTTTAGCCGTCTTTCCGAGAAACAAGGTTATTCAATCTCGATCCAGGATCTGGGCTCCTCGTATATTGTTTAGTCTAAAGGTGGTGGTGTTGGGTGTTAGGGGTTTCGATTTTAAATCCAAAATCCAACCCAGGATTTCATCTGTCTGTCATGTCTTCCTGTCTCAACTCCCAAGAGAATCTACTTAGTTTCGCTTGGGCTTTCCCTTACGGAGAAAGGTAAGAGATTTAAGGGAGAGAAAAAAATACAGCAATCATATAATATGAGCCTCGGATCATCATTTTGAATGAATAGGCAAGTAAAGGTAGGTTAGCTTTTCCCTTCTTGGCTCATCTATACAGAATTCTGTCCTTACTAGTCCCCGTCTACTTTTTTTTTGGATACACAATGTCAGATAGTACAGAGTATCTCTGGTACAGCTTATAATCCCAAGGCAGACTTGATTCAGTCCCCCCTTAAAAGACTATTGTTCTCCAGGTTCTTAGATTCTTTTCAATTGTCCTTGTGCAACGACCCGTTGACTTGATTTCGTATTATGTCTCATCCTTTGTACATACAAACTCCTCTAGTGGCTCTAGTCCTTATCCTTTGCTCAATACTATCTATATAAACAATATTTGTGCATGCACATCCAGGAAAGGAGCCGAGGGAACCGGTGGGATTCCTATATTTTTCTGTCATGTACATACATCTGTACCTGTCTTTCCTTAGGCTTGTGGTGTCTCGTAAAGAACTCCTTTGATTTTTGGAGCTGACGAAGATTTGCCCATCTGGGAATCTTGAGTCTTGAGTGCTGTCGACTTGAAGAGTGTGTGATCTGCTCTAATAAAACTAGTTGTAATTTACTTGTACCTTCCACCAAAGGTTCTTTGTCCTCTGGATTTTCTACTTGGTTGCAGTCGTTATTAACCCATTTTTGTGTCCAGAGCTGGGCGAGGGAGTCTATAGATCAATTGAGTTGTACACCCGTGTACTCTGTTATTATTACTCAAGGGAAAGCACTAGATGCTATATGGGTCATTATTATTTACTATACTTGTAGTGGTATATAACACCAGTGTGGAGCATGGAGCTGTAATAATGTCATCCTTTGTCCTCTCTCTCGAAAGAGAAGTGAGATATATAGAACAATAATCATTATACCCACCGGTCATCCTTTGTACAAATAATAGGCACTTTCCACCCTCTCTCATTCTCCAATCTTCAAAACGGCCGTCGTACATTGCCTCATAGTTGAATAGAGTCTCAATAGGCCTTGTCCACACTCTGAGAAACGAATGCATTCCACATTGTGAAGGGAATAATATAGGGAGCATTTACGAACGCATTTTTCTTCCCGTATTATGTGTACAAAGTAGAATAGAGAAGAGTGCGGAATGCACAGGGGAAGAAAGTTGAGAAGTAGTAATGCAATATTTTTTATACGTTTTTTTGTCTCTTTGTTACATTTCTACATGATACGGGATCATACTCAAGCCCACACGTTCCTCCTCCTTCTCGAAGGTTATAAGTTATAATAAAGAAGTTGTACTAGATCTTCCAGGGGGAGGAAAGACTGTTATTTTGCACAAGTTTCTCCTGAGAAGATTAAATTCCCTGTCAGGGTGTGACGGATCACGCTGGGATAGTATTAGCACAGCACAGTGAACACCAACAGCACCAGCCATGCCAATCCCAATCCCAAGCCTCTTCTTCTTAAAGAAGAACTTTTCTGGATAAAGACATACTTGCACTACTTTATATATTATTTTATGTCTACGTTTGAGAGAAAGAGAGAGAGAGAAAGAGTCGGGTTAGCTTTTTAAGAGATGGGCTGGAATTGTTACACTAGTAACTTATCATGGATTATATACACAGAAAGGAGATAGACGTAGGAGAAAGATTCTGGAAAGGAGGTGGTGCTGGCACTAGGAGGTATGTAGTGTCTTGTATAAAACTAAACGAAAGATTTTACAGCTCTGGCCAAAGTTACACTGACTGCCACAACTCTGCTAGGAGAGGGTAGACTTGGAAAGGAATAGTAGGTACTATAGTTAGTACATAGTTCTGAACTGACGGTGGTGGTTAATACCAATCTGCCGTGTGTGGGGAGGGATAAATCTTGTTCAAAAACATATAAATTGCTTAACTTGTCTCTAAGCTTTCCGTCGGAGGATTGCCCAAAGGGAAAAGGCTGGGCTAGTCAGAGGGCCTGGTCACCCGTCGTCTTTAGACTTCTTTTTATCCCATTTACTCTCATCCAAAAAATATATAAAAACACACACAACTTGTCTTGTAGTCCCACCTACTCATTCTACACATACTATAATACACAACTACTATGTAGACCTTAAATTCTCTTCTTAAGGGTCTTAAAGAGCAGAGTGAGGTCCTCTGAGACTATGAATGTCTTTGTCTTTAGCTGTGTAAGATGCACTAGAGAGAAAGGAGATAGAGTCTCAGTAGCAGTGTGGGTTTTGGATACGGTCTCTACTTTCTAGAAGATATGCCTCTCTCCTCGCCTTTACAAATAACTTTGAGGAGCAAGTGTCTTGTAAAGTAATTGTGACTAGAGTCCCGACTGCACTTCACCTACTGCTTCCTGGGAGGAGATAGGAGTGGATCCCTTAAGGACTTGAAGGTTTCAAGGTAGTAGGCGTTTGTTAGTATTAAGTGAGGGACGGGTCTATGTACACTTTAGTGTAGTGGTGGTCCTATAGGGACTTAATATCATGGAAGTATCTATATTGCCAGGAATTGTATTGCAATACATGACCGGAGGGATATATAATGTGTATGAGGATAACGAGGACTTTCTTCCTGTGCTTTCTCCACATAATTTATGGGAGGGAGCGAGCGTCTCCATGTGTGTTATTGGTTGGACTTGGACGTTCCTCCATCTCGTCGTGTTTTATAGCTTTGGGTTTTAAGGGGGTGTCTCTGTCTCTCTGAGTATGGGATTGTATTGTTTTTTCTTCCACGAAATAAATACATATAAGTGAGATGGGATATGAGATTGCATCTTGATCTATTTCGTGTTGTAGGTAAGGATGTGTTGTAGTTGGTTGGGCTTGGTTTTTTCTTCTTATGCGAGATGGAGAGATGTTCTTGGAGGATTGGGAAATAATAGTGGCCATGCTCTTTAATTTCACATGTTTTTCGAGGAATATATGTTTTTTGACTCGGGTACTGTATCATAGATGCATTTTGCTTGGGAAAAAAGGAGTTTGTTGATATTGATTTGGGGAGCAAGCATTATAGATTTGTATAGCATGAAGAGGAGGCTTTGAAGCTGCAGGAATTGGAGAGGTACACTTTTGTATTTTTTTATAGATGGGAATAAATATAGGTTAAAAGAGGGGTGGGCAGGGGGGACGGAGATTGTTGTCTTGGGGATTTCAATCTGGCAGAAATACATATATTTGATTTGTATTTTGATTCTTGTTTGAAGTGGTTGGGCTCAAAGGAAGGACACGTTCAATGTTTTTTCTCTCTCCAGGTATTGGAGCTATGTCAAATATTTTTGTGAAGGAAATTAGTTTATTTGATTTTACAAGCTACTCAATTTAAACTTTTTTGACTGCGTTTATTTTAGGAAACAGAGAGTTTACAAACATGGGAACCAATAAAAATGGAACTGTTGTCTTTTAACCCTTTAGTTTATGATAGGTGACAATTGAATAAAGTAAAAATCCCTACAACATACTCATCCATGGAGTTGATAGGGATTTCCTGGAAACTAAGTTTAGGACCAGAGCGGGACCAAGGATAATAGAATTGTGGGAAAGGATTTCATCAAACTACTCCTCTACCCGCTCCACTGATCAGAATAACATTCCTCCCTGTTCTGGAACAAATCCCAAATTTAATTATCTCTGCAAACACATTCTCCAACATGCCATAATGCTGGCGGAGATTATTTGCTTTTAAAACTATCACCCGATTAAACACAACATCATTCAATACACTCCACACTCTCTACTCTCCTTAACTAGCAATACAAATCATTTCACAAAAGAAGTGGAAACCGGAAACACCCGTTTCCTTCAAGCGTCGACATATTTAGCAAATCCCCATCCAACTCCTGCAGTCCGAAACCCTAAATCGATCTCAGAGGGGACACTTTCCCCAAAGTATATAAAAAAATCGTCATGCTTCTTATAAGTCCAGCTCTACTTTCTACGTCACGTCCCTGCAATTTCATGCAGTCTGAGCTGACAAATACAAACAGATGATGACAGTATAGGGAGCAGAGATGTTTAGGTTGATGTTGATGTTGATGCACAGCAGGTAATTTTCCCTCATCAATTCAACCTCGTTTAACGAAGAGGGGGAAAGAACAATCCATTTAGGCAGAGGTAAATCTTTTGGGTCAGCTTAGTGGGGATCCACAGTGAAGAAATATTGTCAGTGATCCATCTTCAAAAGCCTCCCGTATTCCTCTTTGTCCTTTCTTCCTTCTGGAAAAGTAGGCACCTGTCTCTACAGCCTCTGTAATATATTACAAATATATAAGGATATATACACCCAGCCTACCTACACCTTGTTTGGTTTTCCTATGGATGTATACACAGCAATGCAATCTACCCGGAATGCCCGAATCCAATCCCCTGTGAAGAGAGAGAGATTGTTTGTCCAACATATTGGACACTGGAGCCTCTAGCAAATCTAGGTAACTAGCTAGGCCGTTCCCCGACCTTATCAAAAATATCCTGGGCTGATGGATTTAATATTTCACTTGACGTGGTCATATTATTATACTAACAATGTATTCCCTCTCTATACAGAGGATACGTCATCTATAAAGCTCACCTTCAAGGAGTAGTGTAGTCGTAAAGTAGGGAGTTTATAGTAGACCATAAGCTTTAAGTTTAAGGGTGTACTTCCATCCGAGTGGTAACTAAGGGCTTGAAGTGTATGGGGTTAAACTGTGAAATTATTAAATGGATCTGTATCAGCATGGTCCTTTGACACAAGGATGACAATGATAAAGGGTTCTTAACTCTGTTTCTGTGTACTCGGGCAATATAGCATTTTATATCTGCAGATTCTGAAAGAGGGTGGATGGTCTTTGTGTCTTTTTTGGGTTGGATGGAATGGAATTATTACATGGTGTGATGGGATGAACCATGTCTTATTATGTTATATGACCCGTAAACAAAACCATATCCTTGTTTAACGCTACACTTAACAAGTCAATAGGTAACTTTACCCGGAGGGGGACGAAGGTTAGAATTCCTCGGTTTAATTAGGTCTTAAATTTTGAGAGATTGTTTTTCTCGAGATGCGAATGAAGACGGGTGTGTTTGAGTGGTGGGGGCTTTGGAATTTTAAGACTGTTGGCTCCATAGTAGCTCATACTTGTCTAGTAATTGAAGTCTTGGACTTGTGCAGGTCGTTAGTTTGGAATTTTGATCGGAATTTTAGGACTTGTGGTTGTGGTTTAAGCGTTTTTCATTTTGGACATTTTATTTTGTGTACTGTCTGCATTCCTCTGTTGGTGATTTGGAGAAGGTGACTCAAGCTTGGAAAGAAAATAGGACAAGAGTGAAAACACGAGTGTTGGACCCGGTTGGACGTGATAATTTAAAGACCGGAATTCGGCTTCCAAAGGCTGACCTCATTTATGCTCTGCCAAGTTTCTCCTCAAGAGTTTTTGACCTGCAAACCAACATTTGGGGTTATTTGTCAGTGCAGGAGATTTTTTTTTATCAAATCTTTCCTTGCCCTATATTTTCGACATCCTAGTTCTGTCCATTTTCTTTTACTTTTGCCTAATATCCCAAGTTTATAAAAACTGCATTTTCCATTTGCTTTAATTTCTGAGAGAGAAAAAACTTTCCAAATTTTTACTTCTCACGAGTCTGACTTTGGCCTTGGATTATGCGGAAATTACACGGTTCATAGGGCATGCATTGCCAAATGCTTGATGTGTAGCTGTAGCTATGTCGTTGTAGTTATGTTTGACTTACTGGAATATTCTCAAGTCTTCGTTTAGATGCTCAATAAGTCAAACTTTTCTCCATCCATGGTTGTACAACCCACCCATACATAGCCCATAGTGAACTTTTGGTTTACGTTCCACTCCCAAAGCCAGCACGAAACACACTAGTGGCTTAAGTGATAAAAGCAAAGTTTAAGACTTTTTCCCTATTTCCAACTAGATCCGAGACTTAAGGAACGTTAAAGGATTCAAATTTAAAGGCAACTTTCCCCAAACTTTCTCTCTCATATACTCAGCTCCTTTAATATGTCGCAGTCATTGAGTAACTGCATTATCCTCTTTAACCATAAATGAAACCCATTAATGAAACTTTCCTTCAAGGTCGTTTCAAATTCCCTTAGCTGCTACCCTAACCCAACCTACGAGGAAAAGAAAGGCCAACAAGCCATGACGTTCCTCAAGAGTAAACGAACTATAACTTATATTTAATAACCCTCATGGGCTGCGACATTTCCATCTCCAGCTTCACATTATTCAACGCTCCAGCCTAACATCTACATCGACTTGGGCTTTACAAATTCCATCCTTAGAAAGTTGGTACTGAGAGCATTAACTATCATAATGTATGCATGGGGATGATGGAAGTAGGGCACGGAATGTTTTTCTTCCATCTCCCTCATAGAAGCTAATGTTGATGATGGGAACTGGATTTCAAACATCTTAGTCAATTCTTGAGAGAGGCTCACTTTTTCAATTTAAAAGCCCTATTTTGATCTAGTTCGAGGATGAGGAAAGAATAGAAGAATGAACAACCCCCCTTGTCGAACGTTTGTAAATTGGCAAAATTAGTACTTGGAAGTTTGAGAGAATCTCTGAAATCGGAGATGCATACATTTAGATAAAGTTCGCAAGTGTAGGTTATGTCCATAGGCTGTAATACTGGTAGTAGGAGTAGTAGGATCCTTTGGAGGCTGGCTATTATTAGAAGGCTGCTGCTAATGTAATGTTTATATTGTGGAAGTAACAGGGGAAAAGGAGCCGATAATTTACACTAATTGTACCTTAGGAGGACTTCACACAACGATAAAATTGGTTCAGATATCTCCCATTTAGAACTAATGTAGTTTTGTCTCCGAGTCCTCGAGGAGAGCAGAGTTTATGTGTCTGTGTCTACTTCAAAGTCTATTTAAATTAACGGTATTACCCCTCTATGTTGTCATTACCGTAAATCCTCATGTTCCCTATGTTCTTGGGGAAACCGAGTGTTCTAGAGATCGGGCATGAACGAGCAGAAATTTTCCGTCCCGTTCGTACTTACTGATTCGAGAAGGAAGAGATAAGTCGTTTAATCGAATAATGTCGAAAATTGGCCTAAATTAGTTCAATAGGACTTACTTTCTACTTTAGGATGGAGACTGCGGGATATATGTGAGAGTTTATAAAACAATAAAGTTGTTTGGGGAGCTGGGTATCTCAAGTTAGTTACGTGTTATTCTAATTGGTAGCAATTACAAATCGGCTGTGGCTGGAAGTTTTTATAGGAAATGTTTCGAACATTTTCCCACTGATTAAGCAATTGATAAACGAGCAATGTTGATCGAAATCAATTATTGAAATATGAGTACGTCAAAGTTGATTGAGTGTATATACTTCAGATTTGTTGATGTTTAAGTTTAATAGATTAATAATAAAGACATGGTACAATTTCTAATTACAGGCCCAGAACCAAAAGTTCGACCAGTTCTAGTGTACATCCACGGGGGAAAGTTTGCGTGGGGAAGTGGGAATCTGTCAGATGGAACAGTAGTTGCAGCCTATGGTGACGTTGTATTCGTATCGATCAATTACCGCTTGAACGTTTTAGGTGAGACACTTACCACTTGCTTACCCTTCGTGCTTAAAATAGTCTGAAAACAAGTGGAAGACTAGTGTTTTAAATTTATAAACTATAATGGATGGAACTGTATTCTCTCTAGGATTCCTAAACATCAACGCAGTCCCGACGAAGCCCCGTGTAGCAAACTACGGCCTGATGGACCAAATTGCAGCATTACACTGGATCAAAGAGAACATTTTAAAGTTCGGAGGTGATCCTGAGAATATTACTTTGATGGGCTATGAGTCTGGTGCAGCGTGTATCCATTACCTCATGGCCTCCCCTGCCGTCACGCCAGGTAATAGGAAGTTATCCTTAATCCTACTCCCCAGTTTGTATGACAACTTGGCAGTTGAGTCCACGCCGACCTCCGACCTCGGACTTTACTATCAGATCCTAGGATCTAAAACAATGGTTCATTTCCTCAATTACATTCCAGGTTTATTTCATCGTGCCATCCTAATAGCCGGCTCCGCACACGCCCCATGGGCATTAGTGTCAGACCCATCAGCTGCAGCCTCCGCCTTGGCTCAATCATTGAACTGTTCATTGTCAAGTTCCTCCGGAAGTAATTCTTCCAGCCCTGTTGGCAACTCTTCTGCTAACGTAGCCCCACCCCCTACAGCCGCCCCTTTTACCTCGTCCTTATCATCTTCAAGGGATGGGAAGCCTTCCGGCCCTTCCCAAGATCCTGTTTTTGAGTGTATCAAGAGCAAACATTTCTCCGAATTCTCGAGGCTAAGTCCTCCCAAGTTCTCCACAGACTTTGGACCTAGCATTGATGGAGTTGTGATCAAATCTAATTTTAGGGTAAGGAATAATCCCTCTTTTTCTCTCATACTACGTAACCCATATCTACTTCAATTCACTCCCTACGCCGGGTATCAAAATGTACGAGTTATACCCTTGTGGATCTCAGGATCCTTAGGATACGTACAACCTGATTCCAAATTCGGATGAATTATGCTCCTCTGTCTGTGTCTTGGGAAAAGGCTGTGACACTTCTACTGAATTACTAATGGTTTTTATCCTCGCGGAGCTAACTAACAAGCTTTCTCCGCTTGCGAGGAGTGGAAGTGACTAAAGGGCTCTATGGTAATAGTTGACGCTATGGACCAAGACATTGTCTAACTTTTCCAGAATCATTTTATGCAAGATCCCAGGCAGGGTTGACTTCCTGTCAGGAGGGAGTTACATGTGACTATGACTAGCAGTTGATAAGTATACGGATAAGTTTGAGGGAATATATGTACACATGTATATATGAATGGAGGGACGGGTGATTAATGAAAAAACTTGTTGTCCTCTGCTCTGTCTCCCTCAAGAAGAAAATGAATTCTAGACCGGAATACTGATCTCTTCTAGTAACTTTTTCTTGTGAAGTATAAGGGTGGAATTGATATCTGATTCCTTATCATTGTGTAAGGGAAGTAAGGGGAATACTTTATTTTTTTGTTCCAGGCTACGAGTGATTCCCAAATGGGGAAACGGGACGTGTCCAAAAAATATGATCTACTTTTTGGTCTTTCCTCCCTTGAAAAGATGACCGCATTTAGTGAGGTATGAATCCTAATCTTGTTATTCCCTTGTTAGACCATGGCTACGTGAGCTTGAACCCTTGAACGCTGAAGGATGAGTCTGGTCTTAATTGAACTGGGGATTTGCTTTCCCTCTGCCTCCTATCCTTACCAAAATTCTGGGGGGTTCAGCGAACTGTCTGCTAATTCCATGGCTTCAATAATAAGCAAATCCCTTGGTGGTATAGTTATCCATTCATAAAATGTACATATATATGTATACATGGAACTATTTATGTCTCTTAAGGATAGTTTTTAGTGGGTTTATATATATATGGCTTAGCTTATGGGTGGAGTGACATGATCTCGGTCTTGTGAATTTTGGCAGAATGACTTGCAGCAAGGATTTGAGGGCCAAAGGCGTGACGCAATTTTACGTACACTGATCAGGAATTCCTACCGCTTCCACCTCAATGAGATTCTGGCCACGATTACCAACGAGTATACGGACTGGGAAAAGTAAGTGTGAACTTCTTAACCTTCAAACCTCAGTGCTTTCCCTGAGATCTTGTATATAATATCTATCTATATGTAATATACATGGTGGGAGCTATATAGAGATTTATATGAGGAAGGGCCAAAAGGAAAAGTCCACCAGGGATGAAAGAAAGTGCCAAACTGTGACGAGAGTTACGAGCAAAAACAAAACTATAAATAAAACTTTTATGACATTTCACCCAGGTCGAGCCAAGCGGATTTAGAATAGAGATTTCGCATTGCAACTCGGAATCTTGTGTGACAAAATTGGAATGGGGGATAACGTCTACAAAATATAGATTATAGAATATTGTAAAGGTGAATCGAGATGAAAATCGGTGAATAGGATTTTTTTTCAGAAGAGATTTGCTATGTACAGATATTTGTGTGTATTTAATTAGTAGTACTTGCTTAAATTAAAGTCAAACTCATGAGACAAGTCTGAATCCAAGTTCGCTTCAAAAGCTGAGCAAATAAGAGATTAATTTCTCCGTTTTAGATCCTCCTGATTTCTTCATTCAGACTAATTCAGAAACAAAAGTAAATACTGAATAGCGAGGAATGGTTTTGAAAATTTTGGCTCACAATTGTCTCATCTTCTGTTGGATTTCATAATTTGAACTTCCTTGAAAGCCGGGATTATTATTAGTGAAATCTGAAAACTACATGTAACACAGACCGTCTGGCTGGTCTTAGCTGGTCTTGGCGGTTGGTATGATAAAATAATACCCGGTTTAGAGCCCATGATACCGTATTAAGCTCATTCCTATCTGTCGCATTAATTCCCAAAAAGTTGCCATAATTTTGCAGAGATCGGAGTGAGCCTTTCGGGGCTTGAGTTCTCGGGAGAGTGGAAGAAGTGCTGCGCATTGCTATTTGCAATTGCGAGAATATGCCCGTGAATAAAACGCTTAGTTTTCATATTCCTCTCCTAATGTGATGTGTCAACTTAACCGTTCAAACTTGTAACGAGAGAGAGCCAGGGAACTCAGGGGGTGTAGTCAGAGAGACCACGAGACGACGAGACTAGACTAGGGATAATCATCCTCATAACCATCATGATGAGGGGATGGCAAGCAAGGAACTGTCAGCTTTTTACCAACCTTAATCTCTACACTACTCCACTAATCTCATTAGATGCGTTCATCCTGTCAACTGTCAACTTTCCTCGATATTACTGAATTACTTTATACCCCTCTGGGCTAGCTTTGGTATATCGAGATGAGTCGATAAAGTTCTTGTACAATGAAAATCAGATTTTGTTTACAATACCTTTTCTGCGTATTTGCATATAAATATCAGACTGTACTACATCGCAATATTTTTATCCCTCGTTTATGCCTACAGACAAATGGGTAACTGTCTCTTCAAATATTTCAAAACGAATCAAGTTACATAATGTAAAATATAATTCACGTCTCATCGACAAAGTCTTGATATCCGTTTTATTACTACCAGTATGCTGAGGCAATCTGATAAGGTTCTCCAGAGCAAAGTGTATCCTAAACATACTAACATTTATGTTTCCAGATCATCTCAACATCCAATTCCCACGAGGGATTTGACAGTAAACGCAGTAACAGATTGCCTGAGCCTGGCCCCTGTGATTGCTGTCTCGGAGTCGAATCAAATCAACAGAGGGTTCTTCTATGTATTCGACCAAAGCACTAAAGACGGCCTTTATAATCATTTCAGCTCTCAAGGACAGGTCAGTTCGGATCTCCATTTCCTCTCAAAGTCTCAAGTTTTAATTTCCTTGTTCATTACTTCTGGTGTCTGAGTGGATTTTGCTCTTTTCGTTTTCACCCATGTAGTGCTAATGTCAACATAAAACCAAACCCAAACACAAGAACCGCAGAGAAAGGGCAAATATAAACACGAATAGAATACTATAAAATATATTAGGGAGACCCACAAGGCCTTTCACACTCTTCCTACTGCCCACCATGTACTTAGTATGCAGTAGTACTAATACACACTTAGACTAACGCTACTACTTACTCCACCACTTTTATACTACCAACATCTATAATACGAACTGGAGCTCGGATGAGGAAGAACTAAGGAATTTTGAGAGGGCAATCCGCAGGATTTAATTAAAATCATTAAGTGCCCCCCACTTACGCACGTACGACAAAAACCATCCAATTCCATCCAAACTTCGATGTTGAATGGGAATCCAGCAGCCTGGAGTGCCAGACTGTCAATCCTTTGTTGGAAAAACAAACAATAAAGTTCCAACAAACCTCACCCTTTTAAAAGCCTTTTAGGTTCAAGCGTTCAAAGAGAGTAGGCTAGAGAGGAGACATGGCAGGCATCATATCGACAGAATCCCTGCATTACTTTTTAGCTAATAGAAATTTAAAATGCGGTCAAAACCACCTACCCATCTCCACATTCAAATACCTAGTACGAGTATACACCCTCACTCAAAATTATGCAAAATAAAAGCAGTAAAAGCCAGCTTTGATAGATCCAATAGGCCCAGCACGTACACAGAGTGCAGACTTATACAGCCTTAGGCTGTATTAGCGTGTGTACTTACTCACATTTATAAGCGATGTCCATTTATTTTCAAAGATCAAATCAGTTAGATATATTTTACGAGGTAAAGACATACACAACACAGAGCTGAGTATTCCCTTAAACTTTGATAATCTTGTGAGGGACAGACCCTCAGCAGCAGTACTAGAGGCTGTGTCTGCCCTAGTCAAATTGGTCTTGTGACTGACCAAACTACTCGTCGGTCAGCCACTCGACTCACCTTATTCATTATCATTATAAATATTACAAATGTATGTAAAGCTCTCTGAGACGGAGACTCAATCCAGCAAGTGCACCTTGCAGGTGACTTGCTTAACTTCTATAAAAGGCCTAGTAGTCCTCAATCTACTAGCTCAATCTTATGTGTGACTTGAGACTGTCAACATAACTCCCTTAACCTTAGAACCTTGAGACTGGTTCGCTCGCACCATGTGATTGTGAGTAACGAGTTCCCTATCGTTTAGACACGATACTGTAAAGTTCTTTAGCTCATAATAAATGTAATTCTAACTAAAACCGTTCAGTAGTTGATAACCCACAACTTTTGTGAGGATTGCTCACTCCTTCATAATTCCAAGAGCAAATCCCTTACATAATGGCGCTCCAACGTGGTTCTGTTTTTTTTAACAGGGGCAAATTTCCAAACTAAAATTCTAATTTAATAATCAGCTATTGAACGAGTTTCAAAAATTTAAAGTTATCACATTTGTTTTTCTCCAATGAGTTATTTTTTGAATGATGGAATGCGCAGCATTTTTATTCAAAACTTAAGTTGGTTTCTACCTTGTTTACCTGACGATTACGTCGTTTTTCTTGAAGAATTGAAAGAGGCGTCGATCATAACAGCGGAACAAGTAGATACAATTTTACAAGTCGTGTCACATCCTGGCAGACGTTCCTTAAGACTTAGCAGACTTGTAGAGTTCTCAATAATCGTAAGAGATAATAGAAAATATCTAGAGTTTTTCGAGTTTCTCAAGTCAAAGTCACAAAATAATTCAGACGTAAGGCAGTTCCTTAACGTCATTTCCACAGAGTTTTCAAACAATCAGGAGCTTTATCAGTTCCGAAATTTTTTTTGAGAAATAAAATAATTGTCATACAATGCCAAAAACCAGATCAAATTCGACACCCGAAAGCGGTACAGTAGCAGAGAGTGATGAGGAGACAGTAACAGAAATGAGTGAACTTAATAAAGCAGTAGTAAAGATTAGTAATTCAGTTATTGCTATTCAAAATCAACAAGCAGATTTAAAAGCTGAGGTGGACTTGCTGATAAGAGGTCAGACCGGCAGATTATTTAACAATCCAGCCATCGAGCTGTTGCCAGTTTCATCCGTCCATAGCGTAGTGTCAGAAGCACAACTTGGCAACGTTCAGGAAACGCATACAAGTGCACCTGTTAGTACAAGTGCAGCTCAGATTACAAATGCATACACAAATTCCTCCACTGCATGTCCAACTCAAAATGTTAGAACAACCTTCTCCAACTGGTACCAACCGATCCTGTCCACCTCAACACAAATCCCAATCCAACATTTTTCTCCTGACCCTTACAATAATATGGTTTTTCCTCAGTATTTGCCACATATCATGACTCCAGAGCATTTTTTGCACGAAGTCAGAGAGTATTTTTGCATCCACAACACACCTCAAGCTGCATGGCTATTAATGATAGGCAGGGCTTTTCCAGTCGATTCAGACACTTCTAGGTGGTGGAGAGAAATCAAAAGACAAATAAATGTATGGGATGAATTCAAAATAGCTTTCATTCAGTATGAAAAGTCTAGTAACTCAAAAGATCATCTAATGGCTAGTTTATTTAATCGAAGGCAGAAGCTTGACGAAGCATTTGAAAGCTTTGCCTGGGAAATCAGTTCCCTTTTCAGAAAAATCAACCCTCTCATTTCCTTAAACGAAATCATTGATAGGATCCTTAACTCCTGTTTAACTGAGATAGCATTGTATCTTCGTCAATTCCCATATACATCAGTACCAGACCTTATTTCCAAAGCAAGGGATGTCATAGGCGATATAAACAAGATACGTCGATTTGAGAGGAAATCATTATTTCGTGCTAGAAACTCAGATCCATTAGTTCGTAATGAACTAGAAAGACCGAAACCAAAGTCAGCATGGTATTCAAATCCCAAAACAGACGACTCGAGACATTCTAATCCTGCTCCTCCGACAGTTAAAATAGAGGATAGCAAACCCCAAGTAGATTCCAGAAATCATTCACAGCCAGCATACAAGGGCAAGGAGTGCACTTATTGCCATAAGAAAGGTCACGTTGCATCAGAGTGTAGAAAGAAAGCCTGGGATGAGAATGCTAAAGCTAACGCGAATGCTAAAACTAACGCGAATGCAAAAAACTAACAAAGGAGCAAATAAAATTGGGAGCTATTTGCCTCCCTGCCTCTAAGTCTCCTAAACAATCAGCACTAGTCAAAACTTACATAAAAAACAAATTAGTGTTCGCTCTCGTAGACACAGGAGCTTCTCATTGCTTTTTAGACGCAAAGACTGCTTCAAATATGCATGCAGAAATTAAGAAAGATACACTTAACGCAATAATTATAGGTAACTCTACTGCAGTAGTGCCTATTGGAAAATGTGAAATTTCATTCAAACTTGGATATCAAATATTTTCTTATGAGTTTATTGTGATGAAAAATCTTCCTTTTCATATGATCATTGGTTTAAATTTTATCATAGATTCAAACTTACTTCCAGAATTCGATAGAGGTTTTTTCTATTTCCGTAACAAACCACAAAAACGTATCAATTTTGTTGATGACAGAGATATCCTGTTATGTCCTTTACAAGGATTACATTCTAGCCAAGAAGTCGAATTAAAATCTTTACTCTCATCCTTTCCGGATGTTTTCAATGGAGAAATAGGATGTACGAATTTAGCGGAATGCAAATTAACAGTAGATTCGAAACCAATTGCTCAAAGACCATATAGAGTGTCGAAATTCAAAAGAGATCTTATAGACTCACATGTAAAAAAGATGTTGGAATTAGGTGTCATCAGACCGTCCACATCAGAATGGGCTTCACCCGTTAATCTAACTCCACAAGGTAAAGACCACAGATTCACTTTGGATTATAGAAAACTGAATTTGAAATCCAAGAGTGATCCTTATTGTATTCCGAGAATAGATGCTTTACTGAATAGATTAGGTGACGCAGCTTTCATTTCCAAAATAGATTTAAAGAAGGGTTATTGGCAAATTCGCATGCATAGTAGTAGTGTAGAGCAGACAGCTTTTATTTGTGATTCAGGAAAATTTGAATTCCTTCGCATGCCCTTCGGCCTCAAAACGGCCCCAGCTATTTTCCAACGTGTTATGAATAGAATTTTAAAAGATTGCATGGGGAAATTTGCTGATGCTTATTTAGACGATATAATTATCTATTCAAACTCATGGGAATCCCATCTTGAACATATTCAGTATGTACTACAGAGATTAAGAGAAGCCGGATTTACAGCAAATCAAGAGAAATGCGAATTCGGTAAAACAACAATCAAATATTTAGGTTTCATAATTACACCCACTGGTGTAAAGACAGATCCAGATAAAATGGCGGCCGTCAGTGCATACCCTAAGCCTAGAACTTCAAAGGAAGTCAAAAGATTTTTAGGATTATGTGGCTGGTACCGACATTTCATGCCATGCATGGCAGAGGTAGCTCAACCTTTGACTCGCTTACTAAAAACCAAAGTCCCTTTTGTATGGTCTAGTCCTCAAGAAACCTCATTTAGCAAATTAAAGGAGGATATTATAAACTCCGTGACATTGGCTTATCCAGATTTCAATAAGAGATTTTTAGTCAGAACTGATGCCTCAGATGTAGGCATAGCAGCAGTAATAGCTCAGAAAGATGAAGATGGTAATGAGCGGCCTATTAGTTTCATATCTCGTTCTTTGTCAACTACAGAAAAACATTACCATCCTTGCGAAAAAGAATGCTTAGGTATCGTTTGGGCTTTGAAAAAGTTCGAACATTATTTAGATGGTCAAGTTTTTGACAGACAATAGAGCTCTGGTGTGGCTTGATAGCATGAGAGACATTAATTCGAAATTCGTTCGATGGGCTTTAAGAATACAAGATTTTCAAGCTTGTATTAAGCATGTTCCTGGCCGTTTAAATGTAGTGGCCGATGCACTTTCTAGAGCACCAGTAGGAGAACCAGAAGAGGAAGAGGGTAAAGTAGTCATGGATCCACTTGCATGTTTTCCTCACTTAGCATTTTTCTCAACTCTTACTAGTGGTATTTCAATAGAATCTCTCAAAGAAGCTCAGGTTAACGATCCCGAAACTCAAGCCCTAATAACAGACATCCCTCCTAATTTCAATTTATTTGAGAATGTCCTTTTCAAAGTAAATCCCACAGGAACACGTCTTCCTTTCATTCCAAAATCCTTACGATCCTCAATATTGTCATATTTCCATGACTCCCCTCATAGTGGTCATATGGGTTACAGAAAAACTATCCATCGCATGATGAGAAGAGTTTTTTGGTATGGAATGCAGGATGATATTTATGCATATGTTACATCATGTCATAAATGTCAGATAGTAAAAAATCCTAGCTCACAACCGCACGGGAAACTTCAATCCCAAATTTCACAAGGTCCTTGGGACACACTTGCCATAGACTTTATGGGCCCTTTGCCTAAAACACAACGTCAAAACACAATGTTATTAGTGGTGGTGGACCATTTTACGAAATGGGTAGAATTGTTCGCTATGCCAGATTCAAAAGCAGATCGTGTAGGCAAAGTCTTAGAAAGAGAAATATTTTGTAGGTGGGGATCTCCTAAAAATATATTATCAGATAACGCAACTAATTTCACTGGTAAATGCATGCAAAAGTTATGTAGAACGTGGAATATTAACCACAAGCATCTAACGACTTATCATCCTCAGGCTAATATAGCTGAGCGAATCAATAAAAGTATTAGAGCTATACTATCCTCATACATAGGCGAAAAGCATAGTAAATGGGATGAGTATTTACATACTACTGTATAGCGTTGAGGACAGCTGTATCAGATACTACGGGTTTTAGTCCGTCTGCCTTAAACTTAGGTAGAGAGTTGTCATTACCGTTAGATCAAAACCTACAGTCAGAGTCCCAACCTTTCCAATCTAGAATAAATTACCAGTCTGAACTCATCAACAAGTTACAAGCTACTTACAATAAAGCGAAACAGTCAATTTCAAAGTCTCAGACGATGCAAGCTAAGTATTATAATGCTCGTCATAAGTTCATTTCTTTCAAAATAGGAGATTCCGTTTTGTTAAAGTCTCACTATCTCTCAGATAAAAGTAAAAAATTTGCAAAGAAATTTGCATTCAGATGGAGTGGTCCATTCAAAATTACAAAAATCTGCTCAGATTTAACTTACGAACTAGACATTCCAAATTCCGATTTTGTTGTTCACAATATTAAGAATTTAAAGCTGTACAATGATCGACCCTCAAATTCCGATACATTTCATGCTAATGAAGATGTAGATAACGATTCTTGTGAAGAATCCGAAAGTAGAGACAGTAGTTCTCTCCCGTCTGTTACAAAGATAACAACCAACAAGTATAATCTAAGACCGAGAACAGGTCAATAAATAAGTATATTTTGTTTTGTTAACTTCAGATTTGTTAAATAATTGTTAATTCAATTCATAATTCTATATTACACTGTGTTAAGTGAGTTGTAAACTACTAGTACAGGTAATCTCAAATCTTAAATTATATTTTGAAGTGAGTTGAAAACTGCTTCAAGTAATAATAATAACTGGTCTGTCATGACAGTATTTTGTAAATATTCAATCAATTCATTCCGTGTGGAATTTAAATCAAAAGATTTTGTGTTATTGTTTGTGAATCTCATAGTATGTCTAAGCCTAATTACACGCAACTACCAGGAGAACACATTCAAGCTTTTACGTGGCGTGTACATCAGTACTTGTATGAAAAACGAGGAGAAGACATTCCAGAACAAGTGTTGTTCAATCGCGTCGTTCTCGGATTACACCCACGGGTCACTCAACATTTACCCATTCCTGCTCCAAGTTCACTTCATGAACTCCTCTGTTTTGCGGACGTCCTAGCAGATCTCTTACCAAAGGATGACCCTTTTTGGCATTTGGCTGAGTCGACGCGGTACAAATCACCAACGATGATCATCTCTGTGGATAACGAGTATGCCTCCTTCACTCCATCCAACCCTAAAGAGTGCTTCAAGTGCGGAATCAAAGGTCACTTTGCAAACCAGTGTCCAAACCCTCGCAACAAGAGCATTCGTCCAAAGCGAAATAGAAGGAAACCGAAGAAACCCGTAGCATCTGTTTCGGTCCGGGGGTATGTGAGGGACAGACCCTCAGCAGCAGTACGTAAATACTAGAGGCTGTGTCTGCCCTAGTCAAATTGGTCTTGTGACTGACCAAACTACTCGTCGGTCAGCCACTCGACTCACCTTATTCATTATCATTATAAATATTACAAATGTATGTAAAGCTCTCTGAGACGGAGACTCAATCCAGCAAGTGCACCTTGCAGGTGACTTGCTTAACTTCTATAAAAGGCCTAGTAGTCCTCAATCTACTAGCTCAATCTTATGTGTGACTTGAGACTGTCAACATAACTCCCTTAACCTTAGAACCTTGAGACTGGTTCGCTCGCACCATGTGATTGTGAGTAACGAGTTCCCTATCGTTTAGACACGATACTGTAAAGTTCTTTAGCTCATAATAAATGTAATTCTAACTAAAACCGTTCAGTAGTTGATAACCCACAACTTTTGTGAGGATTGCTCACTCCTTCATAATTCCAACAGCAAATCCCTTACAATCTGAAACGCACATGCGGTTTAACTCGTTTAACTGACAGAAATCCCCTTCATCCCCAGTCATGAAGGATACTTCTGCGTTGCCAATAATTTCTGACCCCACCGGGACTCAGACTAGCTTGTTAGCCGATGTGTCATATACACTCGTGTGGTTTGGTTTCATCACTTAATATCCATTCCAGCTCCATTGTGCGGATAGGCTACTTTTACTTTGGCTAATGGACCAAGGCTCCTCTATGTTCCATTTTCCTGAGGTAAAGACAAGTTTAGAAATCCACTTGGGTCCGAAAAGTAGAGTTGTGGGATTGCCGAATAGAATGGCACTTTTGAAAAGATCATCATTGAAATAACATTGATGTCTTCTATGGAGCAATCCTCACATTATATTCTGCCGACTCAGTCTACACTGACAAATTGCCACTGGTGCTCTAGCTCTCTTTATATATACTTGTACTAAGAGTACATAGAAAAATATACTAGCAACTACCCAAAGAGGCTTTCCGGAAGGCTTGGGCTAAACTTGATGAAGTGAAAGTAAGCAGGATTGGAGATTCCCAGGGAAAATATTTATGCTTACCTTAGCAAGAGGAATAGGCAGAGACAGTCACACCCCTCGAGTGTGAAATCCTTCCTCGGATGGTAGATGATTGAGTTCTCGAATCTGGAACTTTTACCGTGTTTGGATTTTGGTATGTTTGAGTTTGTACTGGGATTAGATTCGATTTTAGGTTTTAGAATACGGACGTGTTTACTCTTGATGCAATAATCTCATGTATTTCAAACTTGACTTTAAACACAGAGCAAGGGTTTTAGTGGAAGGAGGAAAGCAACTATAGATAAATACGATAGATGCTAGCTAAAAAGAAGGGATTGGATGTACTGTATTGGGCATACGTGGTGGGGATTTGTGGCTAAAATTTTAATGAATCTAACGAGCTCTAACTATAATGCCCAAATCGCTGCATAAAATATAAATGCTTGGATTGTCTTGTCACCTGTACTATTTTTGGACCCTTTGGAAGTATAGTAAATGGGTTCTCATCCGGTTCATGGTTTTATATTCTCCCACCCTCACCCGCAGATTCGTCGAATGTGCCCCTTTGTACTTTTGCTAATTGTTCAGATATTTTTACATCTCTGTATGTAATTGTGTCTACTTACAGCGTACGGGTGGCGTAGGTGGAGAAGAATTAAATTACATGTTGGGGGCCCCATTAGTAGAAGCCCTGACTGGACATGTCCTCCCTTTCATCCCACCGCCCATACCGAGCAATTACACCAAGTCGGAAATGGCCCTGTCCGAACTGCTAATCACATTTCTATCCAATTTTGCTCATACGGGGTAAGTTGAAGTAATAGGTTCATTATACGTGTAATATTTTGAAAGTGATCGAGTAGCTACTACTACGTAATAAACCTTTATTGTGTATGACATGTTAAATTTGCATTGTGTATGGATGAATATTCTTGCTGGTGTTTAAATAATCTCTTAATTTACTTTTGTCAGGGATCCGAATGAGCCTAGTAAGGGTGATGCCACTTGGCCGGTGTCTAAAGAGCGAACGCGGTTCAAGAATACTCTTTGGGAGCCTCATGATCGTCTTCACCAAAAGTATTTAGAAATTTCAGCGAATAAAATTAGGGGCCGGACGCACTATCGGGCTCATCAAATGGCCATTTGGCTCAGGTAAGAAAAGTTATGCAGTTTGTATTCCATATTAATACATCCAATCTTATTTAGTGCTACTTTGTCAATTCTTTCTGATCAATAATTGTTCCAACTGTACAATCGCTTTCTCTAGTATTTCTTCGGTTTCTACGACAGTCTATAAACAGCCGTTTGTGCTAAAGCGGGTGTATTTCTCTCATTGATGTACATGGAGAGGAGTAATCAATTTCAAAAGTAGATATGACGTATAGGTTGTGAGAGATAAGTGAATTACGTACCGGTGCTAATTGATTAAAATGATCTGACATGTGGAGGGGTGTTATTGTAATTGCAGACTGGTGCCTGAACTACAAAGAAGTGGAGCCCAGTTTGCCTCCGGTCTTCATAATCGAATGAAGGGGGGCAACGACCCATCTCTCTACGTGGGAAAGTAACTAACCTTCCGGCTAAACTAATTATCTCTTGTCTGCTTCTTCTTCCCAAAAATATGTTCCCTTTTCCAACTCTATCTCGCTCTTTTATTATTATTACTATCATTATTATATTATCATATCAAGTCCATTCCTCAGAAATGAGACACTGGACCAGAAACCAGAACTAAACTCCGTCCTTCATGTAAGATCTATTGTTCCACACTTTCTTCCCTGCTACACAAGGCAGTGATATTCATATCCGTTTAATTGTAGTTCTTATGTCTTCCTATTCGGAGGTTTGGAGTTGGAGAATTTATAAAGACTTTCTTCCTCTGAGTTCTCATATCTTCAAGAAATAGTGTTTCTTAAGCATAATCTTCTGTATTCATTCCAAACTTTGGCATGAGTTTCGATTGAAGCTGCTAGAAACGTATTGTTCAAGCTAACCTAGTTAATGGATTTTCAAATTCCAGCTGAGAAACACTATTTCTAATCCTTGAGAACAAAGAAGACATTTCACCACTTGTTCCATCCATTCCTACACATCGCTCCCAGCCATGGAAGCACATACATGGAATTTTTATTAGATGAAGCATCTAGACTGAAATGAATGCGTTTAGATCGGAAAATATATATGTCCTCGGTAGTAGGACCACTTTCACTTCCTATAGCTTTTGTGTTAGGAACCTTGCCTTAAAGAAATAAGAGTGTAGCTATGTGGACTCTGCAGATCTTGAGACGTCTTGATCTGATATATACGCCATCATGATCTCATGCCATGATCAGGATGATGTCGAGGAGGATGATATAGACAAAAGTAACAAGGATAAGATTCCCTTGAGGATTCCTACCTTTTGATTCTTCCAGATATTTATTTCCTCATACCTTCTTGTCCTCACTTTCTCATCTTATCTTCCATGTCTCTCAACTTGCGGGAAATTATTGTTTCTTTCTTTTGTTTCCTCATATTTTCAGCTTGGAATTACAAAACATAATGCACCCACCCGCAGTAGTTGAAGTAGTAGCAGAAGTAGCACAGTGCAATGACTCGTTAAAAAGATTAATATAGCTATACACAACTCGCTATCTCATCTCATTCTCTTATTCACTCTAAGACGTTCTTGGTGGAAAATGTTGGATATTTCCTGGTGGAGACTAGAAAGTAAAATTACCCAGCAACAAGGGGGCATAGAATTCAAAGAGTTTAGAGTGCCTTTCCATCCTATATTATAAAGGAGCATCTATGTTTGTATGCATGTCCTTATCTTTTAAATACATTCTCTTTGTTTAAAACTTGTGCAGCATCTCTTGTGTATCATATCTCGTATAATTTTCTTGGGAATGTGTGAATGACCTTATCGACCTTTGGTACAGAGTCTCAAGTAGTCTCTAGTGTTGGAGAAAGCCTTTGGAGTGTAGATAAAGCGTAGGTTTTCCACATCTCTCATTATAAGGGGTAAATATGCTCGAGAAGAGAGTGACTATGGAGTAGTTGAAGGATAGAGAAATAAAAGGCGTAATGAGGGTAATTAGAATTTCAAGAGAACTGCTGGGATTAATTACACTCTGAAATTATGCATACCTTCCATACACGTATGTGCCAACACGAAGGGTTTAGGAGGCTCTTTTGTGTTTCGCTAAAAAGCTTGAATCTAGAATGTCTTAAAATCTTGGCCATTGAGTAAGTTCTTGGAAAAGATTCTCAAAACTTGAGCTCATTTAAAATAAGATTGGGAAATCATGCGTCACGATTGAGGAGATAGAAATTGTAGCTCCTTAAAGATGGATATTTTTGAATTTTCTAAAGTGATAATTAGTAGCCGTACTTTCTCCGCTAAGATTGTTTGAGTAAACTCTTAGGTGATTTAACTTCTTTATTAATACATACTCAAGCATAGAAGGATTTAGTCCTTGGAGTCTATCCATCCTTGAGGCTTTGAAAGTCTGAAAGAGTCTCATTTCTTAAAAAGCAGTTCCACTTTTTACGGACTTAGGCTCGGAGTAAAATGTTAATGTGGTTTCTTTTTCATAGGCTGCTTGAGATATTCCTTTTAAAAATTATGTTTCTTTTACCTCTACGCCTTCCTATAGCTGAGAATCTTTACAAACCCTCACCGCTTCTCATAGACAAGATAAAAGCATTCATACATTCTCTCACAAGATTCTTATGCGTTTTTTTAATATTAATGTGTCAGATTGAGACATCCATTGGACGGGGAAGACTCGTTACTCCACGTCCCGTCAATCCTTGACATACTTGATTCTTCAGGGTATCATCACGAATCAGTGGGGGCAAGTGGGTCAAACTTGACAGAGGTTAGCCGTGCCCCATCTCCCCCGACAACTTGCTTTCCGCTTTTGGCCTCCTCTTCCTCATCTTCTTCATTACCTGGGCGAGTTGGTGTTGACAAGTTAAATGGAACTTTGGAGCCGTCCTACTTCTCACCTTATTCTACAGCCCTCTCGGTCACCATCGCTATTGGTAAGGGAGTGTATTTTTGAGATGTAAATTTTGAATGGAAAATAGTTAAATTTAGAAAACAGGTGAAGTTAGGTAGGGAAAGTTTTTAAATAAATTTATGCAATTACCCTGAAATTTATACGGCTCTAGCTGTTAACTTAATCTTTATGGATAGGATAGATAGTGGCCCCACTTTCTTATGTCATGTTAGCTACCCGAATTCTCTCTCTCTCGCTGTATCTGAGAAAAGGGTAAATTCTTATTTGAATTGGTAACTTTGTCCTAGGCTGTTCCCTTTTGATTCTCAACGTCTTCATCTTCGCCCTCGTCTACTACCAAAGAGATAAGAAGCGAGCAGAGCAAATAAAGTCGTCAATCTCCCAGGAGAATTCCCAATCAAACTTATCAAGTAAATACGGTGAGCCTCCAGAATTGCTCAAATCCAACTCAACAACAGCAACATCACTTCATCACTCTACATCTCAGCACACCCTCCAATTAGTTCAACAGCCGTCAACAGACTCTTCATGTCAAAGCGGTCCAGTTGGCCAATCCACGTTCGGATCTCCAATGTCACAATCCTCTCTCCAGATCCATCAACATAACCAACACCAACAGCAGCAGTACCAACAACAACAACTTGCTCAACAAGCCCTGGCTCAAAGGGGAATTCTGCTCTCACCAACCCAAGCTCATCAAGGTCACTCTCATCATCTCCATCATCACCCAATGCACCAGGGTCAGTGTCAAGGTCAAGTTCAGAGCCACTTCCCTTCAAACACGATGGCTATCGCTACCCTCCCACGGAGCAATGGGGGGGTCAGCATGGGCATCTCTCATTTACCCAAGCCCCCTCCCCCTCCAAGAAGCTTTAGTAACTTTTCTACTCTTCCACATAATATTAATAAGAGCAATCAGAATATTAACTACAGTAGTAATTTTGATGAGCTCAAAGTTTAATTTGTATACATGATAGTTTATGAGACTCTCTCTAATAGATTATAGAATCTACATAAATATTATACTAATAATTATATACACAAAACACATTCCTGATATCTTGTATATTAAAATTATGAGATGAGGAAGGGGTTTAAGTAGTCATAATTTCTGAGCATTAATATTTAGTACACATGAGCTTCACGAGATAGATGAATGTGTTTTTAAATAATGAGTCTCAGTGGTCTAAGATTAAGACAATCTCTGGTCTACCTGGAGGCTTGAGAACTGCTCAATTACATGACACACATATAATATATGACGATCTTATGGAAGAAAAGTAAATCATGGTAAGATTTTTGGAATTTTTTCGAGAAGGTTTTTATGGTAATTTCGCCAACTTCTACATAGATATATATGTACTACATCACCAACTAGTTTATTAAAATTCAAGTCGATACAAATGGTTCTTATGTACACCCGTGACATTTTTCCTGAGAAAAACAAAACGTGCCAATGTTTAATGAGATGACCTGTGCACGATTTGCATGTCATTAATTGTATAATGGAGCTCATAGCTCTTCCAAACATTTCTGATTACATTGTCCCTCTGATTAATAAGCGATTACACAATATTCAATTAAGTACCTCCCAGTGGAACCTTCCTGATCTGATACTCGCAAGTTGATACATTACTATATAAATTGTGAATTGTGACTTTATATATCAACGTGTTTAAAAAAATTAATTGATATTAAAGAATGTATGGTTGTTCTATTACAGAAGGGGGTAATTAATCATGCTTGTATGATTTAGGTAAACATCACAAAATACCTACCTCTGCAGAGCCTTTGCAATTAAAGAGTAACTCAGACTCAGGCATGCCTCAATAAGTTGCTAGTTCTCATTGATGATTTCTAGTCTTATTATTACTTCCATACCTATAGCCTACTTCCTTCAATGTCACTTGATGTAGTAGACATTCGACATACTCGTTTATCAAAATCGAATCAAGAGCCCTCACGGTTTATTTACTGAGAAGGACGTCCTTCTTTACAGAATTGAGGGAGTCCTTGGATATTTCCCTCCGGACCGAATTTGAGAGAAACACTCTCGTTAAATTGAAAGAGGTCTACTATAGGAGCTCGTCTTCTATGGATCTTGGCTGCAACGAGAGGAGAGACTAAACTTGTTTTTCTCTCTGAGAGACTAAGTTACGTAAGTAATTCAGGAGTGTCCACGCTTCACCGAATCTGTCCATCAGTCTGTAGGCATCTCTAAGCAAAACTGGGCCAGATTTTACTCCCATGAATAATTTAGTATAGAAAATCGGTAGTTCGGAGGTCGGCTGATGTCTGAGTGAGTGGGTCTCCGGTTATCTAGACCCATTTATTAGTATAAGTACACGTCCTTCTCCGTTCAATGTGAAAGAATGGAAGCGGTCGACATGAAGATAAAAACTGCAACAAAGGAGAGCATATTTCAAGTCGACAGGTCGAAAATTTGCAAAATTTTCCGATCTGTTTCACTTCGTTCCTTCATGATAAAATGTTGCCTTGTGCTCGGCAGAACTCACTGGCTTGTGTGTGACTCTTCTAAATGTATATGTCCACATAGGGCGTTCACTATACACATGTACGATATTACTTAACAAGTGAAAGGCCCAATATATGCACAGTGTAGTGGATTCCAGATCCAACATCCAAGAGCACCCCAGACCAAAGTCAACTTGACTCTGTATCTTCTAAAAACCACAACTGCCTTGAGTTTTCGAGTCTACTAGAGTCATCCTCTACAGCCCCTGCCTCGGCTTGTAAGAGAAAAGTATAAATATTTATGTGCCTTGAGAAAGACGCGCCTGTTGTTTGTTGTGGTTTTTTCCAAAGCTCAACCTACCTAGTTTCGAATCGAGTTCGACCCAGCGGAAAAAAACTTTCTTTCCCCAAAACTGTAAACTTTGAACTTTTGTCCGCTCACTATAATCTATAAAAGACACGCTTGCATATACCTCCTCCCACTCACCACCGCCGCAACGACTTTAAAGACCCTTTGTAAGTATGCATAAACTGACTTTTGCCATAAGAAGGGTATTTCATCCGTATTATAAGAGCGGATGAAGGTGCACACCGTCTTATGGGCCTTCAAGCTCTTGTATAATAATCCCCAAGCCGGGTACATACTTACTTAACTACCTCTACTTACCGGGAAAATGTTCCCCGTTCTCCAGCCGCCGGTACGAGAAGAATGTAAACATATGCAAAAGCCAAGGAAGCATAAGGTAATCAGATAAGATAGGTAACTCCCTCCGTAACTAAACATCTGAAAGCGAAAGTCTTTCCGCTGAAAGGGAGTCTGAACGAATAGGACGGGGGAAGGCTACAGTCAACCGTAAACCCATGGAGCTTTAGCTCTTCCAACAACTCCAACTCTCTCAAAAATAAGTTTCAAATCCCACATCCCTAGGCAGCCCAAGTGTATACGTCTATAGGACACAGGGTACCACTACAGACTACAGGGTAGAATGTAGAATAGCATCCAAGGGCTGAACCTACAAATATACTCACCTGAGTGTTTGTGTATGTTTGTGGCTTGTAGTGTAGGTTAAAAAATTTATGGAAAAAAAATCCAGTGCAGAAGAACAATTGAATTTCTTAATGGAAAAGTAAAATCCAGGAAAGTGAAAGCTGGAGAAAGCACTTTGGGAAATTCCTTTCGATTAAAAACCCTCCTGGCTTTTTCATGGCTTGTGTAATTCTTCCTGATTCTGTTAGCAGTACGAGGAAATACCTACCACCGCACCTTATCGTCTGCCGATGATGAGAGCTGGAATTAAAACTTTCTGTTGTTTTTTTTATCCAGTTTCTGAGAATTTATAAGGGAGTGTGATGGGACCTGAAACATTGTAAACATCTGCCTGGTTCATAACTCCCATGTAAATTTTCTTTCTTTCGAGGAAAGTGCATGAGACTGTGGTGGCAGTTCTAAAACTCTTGGTTCACAGCTCGTCGCTTAAAAGAGAAAGTAGCCGGGTTGGCTTAGAGTTGTCTCTAATGTAGTAACAGTGGCAAGTCGTATGTAGATATGAAAAGGCACGGGATAGAACACTTTTGGATAGACAAAGAGAGAGCCAGGGTTGGTTTGGATCTGTATCCATATTAGAAAATGAAAGTCCCAGGTCAGTCCAAGCGTAGCTTTTCATGAATAATTCACAAAGTGTCGAATAGTTATTCCTATGTGAAACAAATTTCAGCCATGTGCCGAGTTACGATGGTACATTCATCACTACTTTTGGGCGTCTCCGGTCTCCTTAAATATATTCTCTCTGTGTTCATATACACCCTCGAAAGTATAGAGGTACACTATGGGTCGTAGATTTTGAAAATACACATTATGTCCAGCGTTGTCAGTAAGTACGTTGAAAATTTCCACTGTTCAACTGCTCAGGCAGAGCCAAGGCTATAGAATCCAAAGGGGGATTTATGTATAAAATAGGAATAAAAGCATAAATTGGAAGGCAGGAGTGAAAAATAAAATCTGGCAGAGACGATCTCTCAACCCTCAGATTTGGGAATATAGTGGAGTACTTTGTATAAAATATTGGTCCTTCATCTGGGGCCAACCGAAGTGGCTTTTGTGATAGAAGATGTGGATCCTCCTTTCATTCCATTTTCCGCGTACTTTTTCCCAGTAAAGAGAAGAGAAAGTACATCCTGTGTGTAGGTCCTCCCTTGTTGTAAATTGTAATGGAGAGTGAGGTACACGTATAATGGTTTGGAGGATGCAGAAACTCTCAAAAGTACGTATGGGATCCTGATTGTTGCCATATATTTTAGTAGAGGAGCTTTTTAGAATTTCGCCAACCGGTCTGGACTACAGAGTCTAGAGATAGGCCATTCCATTGTGGGTCGGTTTAGTTGGGAATGTTGAAATAGAGATAAGTACAAAATGAAATGGAGGGCCCAATTCCACTTTCTGGTGAAAAGTTAAACTCTTTAGCCTTGGGGAGGAGAAATGCTTGGATATGTGGGACAGAGATTGTTGTGGCAGAGGGGTTTGGGAACTTTAAATTGGGATTATAGTTCATTTATTAAATTTCCGAATGTTGATATGATCAATTCCAGAAAGTCTATATGACAGTAACAACAGGGCGTTGTAATTCAAGTAATAATAAGGCTTGTGGTAGGTACAGACACCAAGGCAAGGATTTATAATTGTCTTTTATATTGGACATTTACTGATTTGAGTTAGGAAATCAAGTTTGGACTTGAACCTTTTATGATTGGGAGGCGGAATACAGCCGGTGCTTTATATGGCCTAGTGGCTATTAGAGCATTGAAATAGGTCAGTTTAGTATGGAAAAGTAACTCGTTAAACCATCTCATAAAATAGCAGCTACAGATACTGAGAATCCCAATGCTTGACTTGGATATTAAATTTGAATAGTAACTGGTACAAACCCCATGGTGGGATATTTATGAGTTTGACTGCAGTTAATTACAACCATTAAAAATATATTCTACTTTGGATATACTGGGTCTCTTTTTCGAAAATTTTAAATTCTCTTCCCTCCCATAAGAATTGTACACACACATTTAAGCAGAAAAAATCAACGCAAAACACTTGTCATAAAAATTGATAAAAATCATCTCAGGCCAGTTTTGACACGATTGTGGATCCTTATAATCTCCTTAGCTAATTTTAATAGGAAGACCCTAGAGCTTTCTCCCCTCTCTGTTAGCTTGGTAAGTCGAAGGGACGATGGAAGGAAGAGGAAGAAGAGAATCACCAGAACCAGAATTGAAGAATAAGTGCCCAAGACGACTTTCTCCGTCTTTCGTCTTCACCAAAATCGACCCATTGTGTCTCAACTCCTCTTCTTTTAAGTGAGCCTTACTGCTACTAACTACGCCACACTATACATACATACATACACACTAGTACATAATACTACATACAACCTAAGAACATCTTATTACAACCTTCCATCCCATATAGTACAGAGGCACAGCCGTACTTTCTATTCAATCTAGCCCCTACTTGTAGTGCTACTTTGAGCAATACTGGCATTAGCAACTATATGCACTCGTCTCTACATATCTCTACAGTTGAGAGAGGCTGAGAGATTCGTAACGTGTATGTATGCATCCTCTCATCCTGAGCCTTTGACACACGGCCTCCCTCTCCCATAGTTCCACGAGGTAGAGATCACGAGAGCGAGATAGAGATTCGAAATGTGATGTTAAGAGTTTGATTCACTTTCTTCCTCCGGCTTTCTTTCCATTAGACTTGGCTGGCTCCTTTATTCTTTCAAGTCCCCTTTCACCATCACCACACACTCTGCCAAATTCTAAAGGTAAGCTAAGCTAAGCATGAAGAGCATAGCAGGAGTAGTAGGACATGAATGTTGGGGCAGTGGTGGAAATGCGAGTAGTTAGTCAGTGTGTGTAGAGCTAACTTGGAGGCTAGCACCAGCTGCATGACCAAACCAAAAGGATGTTCTTGCGATAATGACCCAACTCTGGGACACACAAGAATGGCCCATGGAGTAGCATGATGTTAGCCATAGAATTGCAGTAGTTGCTTCGATATATATATCTTGTAATGGTTCTAGAGTTGGTTATAAAGGTGGGTTGGTAGTCTTTGGATCCAAGTGTGTACTATGGAGTACATGGGTTTGTATAATAGAACCAGAGTTAAGTGCCTGTGTCCTTATTCTTGAAAATTTCTAAAAAAATACATAGCTAGCCCGGTGTGTCCAATGTCCGAGATTTTTTTCGAACAAGTCCTTCAGGATTTTTTTGTCTCCTCTACTTTCATTTGCCTTCACCATGACTGAATATATAACTTACGTGTCAGAATGGTCTGAAGGTTGGTAGGTATGGTATGATGTAGTATATAACACACTAGTGCTAGTAGTACTACTTGTCTACGGCTGTGGCTTTGGTTATTTGTAATAATGGCTTTTCTCCCCTCTTTTGAGAAAAAAATCTTTGAGAATGGGATTTGAACGGGCCAAGGAAGAGGAGAATTTTTCCTTACCTTTCATATTCAGATGGGCTATTGTCCAACTCTCTCGTCTCGGTTCAACTTTGAATGGACCATCTACTCGCTATAATGCGCATTACATTCATATACTTCTATCGTAGGAATACATTTCAAACTCTATCGTATAATAGTTAGAGCTAAACTGCAGAGAGAAAAAAAACTTTCCTCTCGTGTACGAATCCCATCACTTGCTAAGCGCCTTTCTATTACTTCCGTTTCATCTTCATATGCTAACTAAGGAAGTTTAAATGAAGGAACTTCACAAGGGCCCCCCTCCCCCCAACTGAAAGCGAGAGTGTCTAAATCTCTGCATATACTGAATGCTCCAAGATGTAATAATAAAGAATATCAAGTTCGAGGTCTTGAAGAACCCATCACAACTTTGCATGGTGAGAGAACGTCAACAAATAATACGCTGTCTAGCTCGTTGGTAGGAAACTTATCTTCTTGTTTCTCTACCAGTGTGGAAATAAATGTCCTGTCCATATAATAATAATAATAATAATAGTGATAATAATAATAATAACAAAAGCCTCGAGGATGGGTGCAGCAGAGGTGGAGATGCACAAATGTATATAAATCTCATCTCATTTGAAATAAATTCCTTTAATACGAGATGAAAGGAAGGAATTGGATTACATATTGCCTCGTCTCGCCTGAGACTAATATTATTATCCTGTACATTGCACATTACGCATTACACCAAGGCCCACGTCACCATACCCGGTAGCACCATCATCATCATCAACCTCACCAGACAACGAGACATTTCTAGTACCCGGTTGGAAGACGGAGGACCGAATTCGGTCATACGGAATGATGTTGTTATAAATATTATGCCGGGTTATTAGGATATATCTATCCCATCTTATTTTTTTTAGGGCACAGAAGGTTTTGGAAGCTTGCGAGACTTGGATCCTCATCTTTTTAAATCTCAACACTTCCCTCTGGATCCGGGAACGAGACCGTTTTATAATATGTCCTTTATCTCGTTGTTAGTGAAAGAGGGAATTTTTGATACGTTATGACAGTTAGGACTTACGAGTGCCATTATTAGCATCACAAAGGTCTTTGGCTTATCATCAACTATCACTATGTATAGGATTCCTACACGACCTTATGAGACTAGAAAAACCGGATTGTAGCTTGGATTTTGGATGCATTACAAAGAATGGTATATTACAACGAAAATACGATTTTTATATAAAATAGCTGAATAATTGAACCCGAGTTTGTAAGTTTTATGATCTTACGCACTTAGAGCCTTGCTAAGCTAAATCCCGGTTATGGACAGAGTGTCTACTTTTAACATAAGCCTAGCTTATATGTTAGAAGACTTGAGGTCTTATGTTTAAAGATTGTCGGATTGCTGAGATTCGCGACGCACTTGAAGGACTTATTCTACTACTACCCTTAAAAAGTGTTCCATTTAGTATAAGATTTGATACTAATACGGTATATTGCTGGATAGGAGATATTATTATTATGGTAAAAGAAGAAGGGGCTGAAGATGGAAGCGATAGAGAATTTCGAAATGATAAAAGTTTGGCCCACATTATAAAAAAGTTATAAAAAGGTTCTTTCAGTATTTATGACTTGCGTTAAGAGTCTTGTTCAGATTTCTTACATCTTGGGTTCCCTATATAATAGGATGCAAAGCATACATCTCCTGCTGCTTCTCTATCTCTCTTCTTTTGTATTTATTACAAGGGAAAGGGCTCGTAAAAACTCCTTTATCTTGACAAAGGTACAAATTTGAGGAATTTTGAATAAATCTTGTGCTACAGAATTATTAAAATTTGCCAAACCTACCCTCATCAAAATGGTTAAGGACAGGGGAGTGGGTGGTGGACTTGTGTATATACACCCTTGATCTTTTACATCGAAACTAGTAGAAAGAAAGAAACTACTTACATAGAAACTCTTCCTAAGAATCCCGTAGTGTGTTTAGCCTTTTTTAATTTCACGTTTTTCCCCCTCGAGTTTGTTGAATGAATCTATGCAATACTGAGTAAATCTGCGAGATAATTTTTCCCAAGCAATTATGTTTACGTAGGTTGCAAAATCCCTACCGAAACTTCTTCGAAAACAAATTCATGGACGACATCATTATGAAAGTTAGCTAAAAACACTTGTGTAATTGGTTTAATTTAGCAGAAGTGTTGTAGGCTAAACTGGCTTGAAAACATAATCACAGTTTTGTGTTGAAATTTTCGTTGCTTTCAAATTTTTACGACAACTTAAATGAAGTTGTTTTCAGCAAGAACCTTCATCTCTAAAAATGAAACAAAGCTTAAGTAACCTGACGGGAAATCGCTGCAAGAGTCTGAGGAAAAAATGAGATAAAACTGCCTGGACACCAAACCTCGCCTGACCAAAGGTGGTGAAAGTTATTCGATTTGAGTGAAACCCTGCGGAGTCAAGCCCATGATGCATACCTCCAAATGGAAGAAGTGGTAGAAAATTGTGTCATTTTGTAAAACTTGTGCTTTTATAAAAGTTTCATGTTCAGCCAGAGTCTTAAGTACAAAGAAGGAGAATGGATGAAATAGGGTCGGGAAATAGGAAATAATGTCGAGACTGAATGGGGGAATGGGCAGTTTGAATGTTGATCTGGGAGTCAGGGAATTGAGAATCCATGAGATCAAGGACCCATCTATACCACCACCAAGTAGCCTCCACTCCAACTGTACTATACAAAGTTAGCACTACCAAGTTCCTCCACTATCTTCCAGTATCACTATTACCATCACTAAAAAAATATAAAATTCTACCTTTCTTGAGTCCCCCCAGATCCCAGATTCAGATAGGTCCTTGTAACGTCCGATAAAAATAAAATCACCACAACCATTCACTCACAATGGCTACTTTTCATGAGGCGGGTATAAAGAGATAATCATTCGACCTTTCTCCACTCCCATTCCTCCAACAATCATTTTTATACATGCATTTACAGATAAGCCCCAAGGAATCTCTTGTGAGAGTGCATGACTCTCTATAATAATATTATCATTACTACCATCACCAACTCCCAGTCCCTACCAAACAGTTTTTAACATTTTTCCTTGTAAAATGCATACACTTCTATTAACAAAGTGCTAGCCCACCGAGGCGGCTTAAGCCTTCAAAGAGTCTGGAAGATTAGGTGAACGCAGCGTGTAAACAATTATGCGTTGTAAAAAAGGCTATAAAACGTTAGAAAAGTAAACACACCAGTTGGAGACAAGGGCCATTTTTTATTTACAAATGCTGGAGCATAAATTTAAAAAAAGGAAAGAGTTCAGGTCATGGTGGAGGAGATGAAATTGGCCGGGATGCTCTTTGTCAAACGTATAGACACGGATATATATGCATTGTTAGAGGATTCCATGAGGAAATAATAGACTGAGAGAAGTACAAGAGATTTAAGTTAAGACTATGATAATAATATACGAGAGGATAACAACAATTACATTATTCTCACCTACCATTCCATTCATCTTCTGCCAGCTTGGCTAAGTCTTCTCTACACACCGAGGGATTTTGAATCTCTTAGGATAGTAAGTTTTTTTTTTCTAGAAATAAGAAGACATGGTTGGTGGGCTTTTATGCAGAGTTGTGCAGAGCTGGAAAAGTTTTCTTCCTTGGTGTGGTAGGCGAAATGCCCTATTATGATAATGTATAATAACATAGTACTTTATAGTAATAGAAGAATTGAGGTGGTTCTTCTATGAGCTACTACTGAAGAAGGTAGACAAAAAACGTGGATATAAGAAAGTTGCATAGGAACATCGTACAAAGAACTTGCCATGTCGGTGTGCAGGCAGGATCCTGGTGGAATGGAAGTGAAAGTATTAGATTACATTTTACATGCTCATACTTTATGTTAAAAAGTTACACTTTATGCCTCTCGTTACAGGACATTACATTAGTTTGAGTGCTGGGAGGAGGGCCGTAGCTGGATTACTTCCGGTCCTTGGGCTATAATTTCACTGTGGACTGTCCTTAACGTTATCTCTGAATAAGACGATGTCCTCTAAATATTTTTGTACTAATAAATCACGTAGATCGGGGTCGAAATTAGTTGGAAGAGTTGTTGATTTAAATTATGTGTCATTTACAAGACTAATGATTAGTTTGAGTATATATTAAATAAATGTACATGTTGTAGATGGATTCACATTAATCTTGAACGGTAGTCCAAATAAACATGCCCTGAAATCAGTTTGATAATATCATGATAATATCACCGTGAATTAATAAATGTGCTGGATAACTTACGGCCCTGCTGATGTTACCCCAAAAGGGAAAAGAAAGGAGAGTAAAATATCAAGCAAAACTTTTCTTTCAACATTTTTTTCCTCCCAAGTATTTTTCCTCCCGTTAATTTCACAATACCTAAGTAAGAATGTCAGTATGTTCTCGTTTGCTGCAAAGAAAGTAAGAGAATCTAAGGGTGGCCAACTCATGTTTTATATTCTTCAGATATTGCAATACTCTCATAGAAACTCCCTACATATTATTACACTTTGTTTCGTTCCTAGTAATTGTGAGAGGTTTGAGATGGTGGAGAGTCGTTTTTTTTCTCTTTCTTGGTGTGTCGGACTGAAGGACAAAGTGTGGAGGAGGTAATAGAGTGAAGTGCTTGTCGTATTTTTTATGATTATGCAGATTTATATCGTATACTCACCAAAAGAGTCTTAACTATTGCTATATATTCTCTTAATTTCCGCATACGCGGCCAGGAGCAGGCCAAAGATAGAAAACTTCTCTCCTCCCTGGAGAAATTCACGCCCTTTCTTCTTTCTCGACTTAGTGTCTCTTGCCCTTTTCTCACAGAACTCATTAACATTTCCCCCCAATGAGGACAGAAAGACGAGACCAGAGTCGACTTGTCATATGCGCTTTACAATGATACTCTTCTCGCTTACATAGGAACTTCCCTTTTTAAATAATAAGACAAGTTTTCTAACACTTTTGAAATGTTTCATTTCGGTCAAAATGTTTTACTCCGTTTTTTTCGTGAGGGAAACGTTATTTTACAAGTGATACTAGGTAAGTAAAGGAAACTGCTTATCGTGTGTAGGTGCTACTGATTTGGTTTTGTGCGTCTACTTTTATTATTTTATCAAACCAAATTCAACAATTCACGATTTCTAGTCTACAATTAATGAACAATTACTTACACAAAATCTTTTACAGTTAAGTGAATATTCAAAACTGCCGTTTCAACTACAAGGCGTTGAATACTGAAATCAGAAAGCTTACAGAAATTACAGGGAAGTTTAACGCTATTTATTAAATTCCTTTAAACCAGCCAAAGAACCAAATTATCCACGAGGAAATAGTTTTTAATTTGCAACCGGAAGCCACCACGTACAGGAAGAAGCATTGATTTGAGGACACGCCTATTCTTCTTGGGCTTTCATATAAAAATCAACATGATTTACCTCATCCTCTCCCCTCTGTTGACATGGACGCTTAGACCTGAAATTAAATTAAATCAAGCTAAAATCTTTACACTAGGGAGTCAGGGAAGGGGAAAGGGGTTTTGTGGGGGATTCCAATATTTGATAAAACTCCTTTCCCCCCGAGACCTCCAGTCATGTCAGTTAAGCCAGGTCAAGTCAGACTAAAAGTTATGGGGGAAAACTAAGGGAATTAAAAGAATCCGGCTTCAGAGGGGGGGGGGCGAAGAGAGATGGTAGGAAGGATCATGATTGCGATGATAGGAATTCACGAAGCCAATTTCAACCCGAAGCCAACTCAGGCCCAAGTCAATGCCCTGCCCATCCATCAGTGAAGAGATCTCACGATCCAAGCCAAATCTATCTCTGTCCATGTCCTACATAGTTTTCTACGTGGAAATGCTCATACGTACATATAAATGTAGGTAGGGATCGAGAAATAGAGAGAGAATGTTCCTTAAAAAAGGAGAAAGATTGTGATTTGGGTTTCTCGGGGTTTTGAGTGGACTTCACGGAGGAAATTCTAAATTCGATAGGTATGTTGCAAACGCTGGACAGATTGATGTTATGTCCTCCAGCTTGGTGGAGACCTGGAAGTTGGGAACCCAGGGCAGTGAGATCTGATCTGATCTGATGCAATCTAATGGCCTGTATGCTTGTCGTCCTTTGGTGGATGTAGCGAGTTGGATATGTCGGGTGTAGCTTGGACTGAGTGGGATGTTGGGTATGGGTGAACGTTGGCTTGGGCTTTCGTCCAGGAATGGCAATAATATATTTTTGAACAGGATACATTCGGTATCGGATATGATGATGGCGTTAGGTTGTCACCCCTTGAGTACCACTACCAAATACAGCATGCCCTGGCTCTTAGCTACTCCTGGATGAGGAGGAGAAGTTTTGAGTAGGGTCGACCCTTCTTATACGGACGCTTTGGTCTTGTCGCCGAGATTGAACGACCCGACCGGTGTCCTGGAAAAGGATTTTTCATGCTAACTAATTTTGCCCTTTTATTATCTGTTTTTAATATCATTATAATTTGGATTAGGTATATACGGGCCACTACTTCAGTGAAGAGCCTGTAACCTTCAGCCTTTTTGACTGTGCAGTGAAGTGACCCAAACTTTCGTCCAGAATCTGAATCATTTTTATGATAGTTTGACATATCCGAATTTTAAATGGGATGTTACCTTATACTATTCCAACCAGCGAACATTCTTGCGGTCTGTTTTATCAATAAGTTTGGATGATTTTAACTTTTTCTCAGCATTGCTTGATTTGTGCATGCAATGAGAACCGAAAATCCAAACTCGGACATATTGTACATACTAGGACCATTAAAAAAAAATTGATCTAGAAATCTGATGAAACTGCTTATCCTCAATCATCTTTTCGACATATAGGAAATTGCTATGAAATTCACTAAAACATGAAGACAAGTTATAAGTATATTGGCTACAACTGATACGCTTAACGAGAGTCTAATTCTATTCACTATTTAATGGTTACAACTGGAATGCTTATGGATAGTCCAATCATATTATTCTTGTACAATAGATGTTTAATTTTTGTGCGACCTGTGTTAGACCAGTCTGAATTTGTACTGAACAGTTGTATCGCAAGATAAATAAAAGCAACAACAACAACAACAACAAATCTTTCCAAAATAACACGACCATAAACTATGCCCAAAGATCTCGGGTGTACTGTAATGGTTTTGAAGAGTGAGATCGAGATGAGAAAGGTTGGAGGTGTGAATCGATATTTCATAAGAGTTTTGTAGAGCACAACACACAGTCCCACTTCACTTGGCCTTATCTGTCTCATCTTGTCATCTCAAAATTGCAAAGTTCATCTATCTGCTGAGATTGAATCCCGTATATGATCGTCGGTTAGAGATACCACACTCCGCACTCTTATGTTTTTTATCATCTCAAGTTAGAGTACCGGAGAGTGTCTATCCCCAACTATACGCTCCAAAGTCCCAAACATCGTAAATCCCCCATCATTTCATTTCTCTCCGAATTTGATCTCATCATTCTCATCTCTCCTCGACCTTCTTCGCTGGTATCGTTTGTGTGCTTTCTCTTCTTATTTTTTTTTATTATTTGACCAAATCAAAACGATATTACGAAAGTGACTCGGAGACTGGAGAGAAATCGTTCCAACGGCTTGTATTTATTTGCTATTTGTGGCCTTCCCTCTGTCTCTTCCTTTTTCTTGGCTATCTTAGCTGCATTACTTGAACTCGATTTCATGACCGGAGACAGAAATCGGGAAGAAAAAAACTCTGAAGATTCCAAGTTCAAACAACGTGTCACTCTAAGAGCATAACTCGAAGGGCATCTCAAGGATATATGCGCAATGGTATTCTTATATTTCTATAGTTGGTAAACAGACTGCGAAGATTTGATATCCTCAAGCATCACTCTACCGAACCCTTGTCTTCTAATCCACTTTAGTTAATACTCAGAAAAAATTTAGTTTAAATATAAATACTGTTCATTGCTCAATATGATGAGTTTAGATATTGATGCAATTCCAATTTTTCATCTTTTGATTGTCAGTTTTATTAACTTTTATTTACCCAGTATACATTCGTACAACTGTAAATCTCTACTGAGAAGAATATGAAAAATAAATGAAAAAATGTATTCTCAACAAATATGACCTCCTTCCAAGTAAGTAAATCTATAAGGTTTCTTCTATTCAAATAAAACCAATGAAACCATATGCAGTGAAAATGATGCCCCCAGTCCCCGTCCCATCACAAAAGATAGCCCAGATCGAGAAACATCAACTGAGTCGTAATGTGATAGTAGAATAAGCAGAGGGTCATAATTCCCAAGTAAATTGCACAAGAAACGCTTAACACTGCGGGGGAACACGCGGCTGGAATTCATAGGAAATGCATTATTCCCAGTCTCATAAGGAACCCAAGGGCCATCACATTTGCATTTACACCAGTTGCCTACCAACTCAAGAATATAGAAGAGTCGGTGTGGAAATACTTGGAATTGAAATCCTCACGACCACCACCACTTACACAACAGCAACAGCTAGGGAAATCCCGACCTAAATGTCCTAAATGTTGAATCGTAGAATTTAAGGTAAGATACTTAATACGTAGTGTTACTCCTGCTTAATGTCCCTCATTTTCTCGTCTCATTCAAATCCCAGGCCTTAGAATAAACACTAAATCCCCACCTTTACTACCTGTTAATAGCCATCCTTACTACCTTTCTAAACTTTGCCGAGGAGAAAAATAATTAGCCGGTGGATTTAAATTGAAAATACATTCCGACCTCCCCTCACAATAGAAACACACAGGGATAATCTGACTGCGGAGAAAGCTGGGAAAGACAGACAGCTTGGTCTACCCTTGTACCATGCTTCTCTAGGCTGGGGAATAACTAACAGGTTTAATTAACGAAATGGCTTTCTCTCCTAGCTGTATGAAGAAGATTCAATAAAGTGTAAATGATGGTACGAGTTTTGTAATTTTATCATCCTGGCATGTATGAGGATGTAAAGTTGGGCCATTTCATTTTGTGTAGAAAAAATATTTGGGCGGAATGGTAGAGACAGTAGTGTTGGATGTACATTAAACCTTGGGGAGGACAGATGGAGATGAATCAGAAAATAAAAATTACCCAGAGAATAGGAGTACAGTTTGGAATGGATTTATACAAGTTGGAGTGTGTAGTAATAAGGGTCGTTGGTGGGACAAACGGGATGGCAGGACAAGTTGGGGAAGTATCACAAACTATTAAGTACTTTATGGAGTTAACTGATATCTAAATCAGAGGAGCACTTTACTCGACTCTGCTTTACATGCTAGAAACATAATGGGTTTTTAGGAAAATGGAGATGTGGAATGAGTGTATTGTGTGGTGGTTTATACTTTGTAGGCGGTCGACGCATTGCAGAATTGTGCCGAAACCAGACTGAGTTTTTCGCTAAGTCATTTTCAGAAAGTGTAAGCTCATTGAGTAGCTACTCTAGAGACATATAGGCTATTCAAAATACGAATGGGGTTATAATTGTTTGTCATTGTCATAAAAAATAACATGTGGAATACATTTTATTCGAATCCAAGCCTTTTTTTACAATCATTTAGTTATGGTAGCAGCAGATGGCATTATAGCTTTTAGATCTTAAGGAATTGCAGGTAAAACTAAGCCGGGTTCGGATTAAATTATGTTTTGAACATCTGAGACAATAGTAAGGCTCTCGATAATTCTGCACTTACTTAAACATCTTATGATAGAATATGGTCATAAAGACTAGACAGCTCTAAAGGTTAAGTTGTGACATATACCACGGTAAGTGTGTGATAAGTTGCTATTCCCACCGGAACGAGGGAATAAAAATTCACACTCTGGAAGCCCATAGTAAAAAGACCAGAGAGTTCCTTTTTTCAACTGTTTGTCGAATCCAAACCCAGTCCACCAGTAATGTGGTACGTACATAGCCTTTGCCCTGTGGGCTGCCTGTGGCATTGACCATAAAAATACTTGAAATTCTGACAGACATGAGCCCCCCAAAAAACTAATACGTTCTTCATGACACTAGCAACTCTTCTGACTCTAGACATTCATACATACAACATACGCACTTTCACCGTTTCCCCAAAGTTGATAGTGTTAGGAAAAAAAATATTTTTTGTCCTAAGGTGCATTAAGTCCTCTATGAGCAAACTACTACACATTCTCAATTCTTGAACGTTCATACACTTTCTTGTGTAATTTTTTGCCCCTGCCGTCTTCCACATAAATCTTAACTCATCCTGGCCGACTTGAAGATAAATCTCTTTGGAAAATTTCTGTCCATGTCCTTCCTGTTTCTTTTGACTGTAATTCCCAAGTCCATTTCCACCTTCTGTAAGATCCCTGCTACTAGACCGAGAGATATAGGCAAAGTATATTAGAAGAGAAAGCAGTTGCGGTGGCTGATAGGAAATGTAAGGTTGAAGACTTTGGATGTATGTGTGCCAACGTTTATATAACAGCCATTAATGTGTAGGCTTTTCGTTATCCTATTAAAGTAAATAGTCAGTGTCAGTCGCTTTTGATCCTACGAGCTATAAATTTTAGTTTCGGTTATTAAACAACTAAATTTATTGCCTATTGTCAATTGCCAAAGATTATTTATCGAGGAACTTAGCGGTGCGTCAAATTAAGTTGAAAATTGCTATTTGATGCTATCAGCTATTTAATTTTTCTTTTTTCCGTGTCAGTAAAGAATGTCAGTGTCGGTGCGGGTATTTTGGGCACAACTGCAGGAGAGGAGAAAGTGTTTCGTTTTAAAGAAAAACACTGCAAGACCAAGCTCGGTCTAGATGTTTACTTACCATATAAAAATATGTATTTTAAAAATCTTAGTATGTATATCAACTCCCCCCGCTTCATCTTGAGACTGCTAGCGTCAAGAGGTCATTTCAAAGGGTTTCCACGTTTTGGCAATTTATTACCACGAGAATCGGTGTTGATGGGTGGGGACACACATGTTTCGGACAGGCTGCTGGCATCAGTTGGGCCCCTTTACATATAATAATATATATAAGACGCTTCTGGCGAGATTCTAGCTCCCAGATCCTCGATGGATTCCCGTCTCGTCGGTTCGGGGTGAGCCAGCACTTTTGAAATTGAATGGATGTCAGCAGTCAACGGAGGTGAATGGCACATTATGGCATCCGTCCACCTAGTCACATGACAATATTCCTCTCTCCTCAATATCATTCTACTCTTATCTATAATCTAAGGGCAAGAAGATAACAAATAAAACCGCACCCAACCTAAGATTCTCAATCCCTTTTTTAAACTCCAATCCATAACTGTACATCCGCACTCCCAAACTTTCTCTTATTATTTAGAAAAAAATCTCACACTCAGGAATAACTTTAAATAGTTTTTCGAAACACTAAAGTTCAAAAATTTCTAGAACATTTCTCCCCTCTACGGCCCCCTGGGTTACTCAGCTAGAAGAAAACGGAGTACGATGAAACAGATGACCGAAAATTTGAGCTGTCATAAGAGAACATCTCTGTAGCCGAGACGAGAAGCTTCATCATCTTTCTTGTATGCCTTTCCTTGCCTCCCCTGTTACATATAACACATTCTATATATATATCACCAACAACTACATGTAATATGTGTGCGTCTTAGAATGATACGTGTGTGTAGTAAGAGAAAGCCTTCATACAAAAATATTTATTGAGTGATGGATTAGCTATCAAGAAGGACTGTGGAGATGAAAAGACTGAGAAAAAATTACTCTCCTTTTGTTTCCCCCATATTTTATTTATGGGTGTTCATTTTTCATAATTCTCTTCCTCAAGAAAGCTGAAGAAAGCACACATGACCACCACCACATTATTTTACAAGATCTAAGTGGCATCACCAACAGCCGCAGCAGTAGCAGAGAACTAGGAGAGCTCTTATGTATTTTTTTTTTATTCTCTTGTCTTATTGTCTCAGCCATTTATATCTCTCTATGTTTTCTCGTTATATAATGAGATATTTATCTCTCGTCCCTAAAGGGTATAGAGATCGTCCTATGCATTTAGGCTAGAGGGCCAAAGTTCTGTGGAGTAATAATCATGTCCCGTAAATTGGCTCACATTTGGTTACATTTGTCCTAGAAAGAAAATAATTTCATTGTTTTCCAGAAAATACGACGAGGTTTTGAATACCCTCCGACCTCCGAAGTTTACAGCGTAGTGGAGGAATCTTGAAAGTTTAAATAAATCCGTTTTATAGCTGTGGATAATAGAGCCAGTTGTTTCTACTTAAGGAGAACAAGTCATTGTTGTTCAGAGATGTTTGTTAGAGATATGTGCCATTTTATAGCAGTCCTCTTCTAGCCTCCTATTTCTACCTCTTACTAGTTTCCTTTAAAAAAAATAGACCAGAGGTCGAGTGAGCTCAACTCAACGAAGCCATCCGAGGGCTTTTGAAGAGATAAGTAAGATTTCGGGGGTCCTCGTGGGCGGCACAACTTTTATGGGCACTTGGGGGATACTATGTTTGTGTTTAAGTCGCATGGAATATTGATGCTGGACATTTTTCTTAACATACTTGACGTTTTAGGTGGACACTTATTGTTAAATTTAGAGACATTAGAAATAATATGAGATGTTGTAGATTTTTAATTTACAAGAGAGTGTGTATATAAAAGAACATTAAGATTTATTTGTACAACTCGAATCTAAAAATTGGAAGTGAAAATTTCTACGGCGAAATTCTTTTAATTTTTCCAGCATTTCCAGGATGTAGACCTAAGTAGTGCTTTCCTCCCAGTTAATAGCTTGGCTAGTTTTAAATAATATTTGCTTAAAAGGAAGGGCACGTTCTGCCACCGCTGGACGAATGAAAGAATAGTACAGTGAAAGCACTCTTGAAAGTGACAGATAAAACTTCATAAACTTTCTCAGAGGGCAAGGCTCGCCTCAGGAGGAACTGGGATGGAAAATAACCCCCTGATAGTTGTTTTTGTATACAGAAGAATACCCCTGTATATCTGTATGGAAGAGTTTCATATTAAAGTTAAGAGGCTGATTTAACGATAAGTGTCCTTTTTAGTTAGACTGCTCCTGTCATCCTCATTGTAACCACTGCAATATAGTGACTAGAGGAGCATTTCCCCAGTAGCAGTAGGAGCATAAAATAAACTTAACTTGAGAGTCTAATGAGCCTCCTAACTCTTATATAATTCTGAGAGCATGTCAAGTTGAAAATACTACAAGCCTCAAGCACCAGCCTTGGCTTATACTTTTTTACACCACAACTGGCTGTGAGATTTTATTTTTTGAAAACTCAAAAGAGTTGAAAGATAAATTAATACGAGATGAGATGTTGTCACATCAAATGCATCTCAAGGGCTTTCCTTTATGATACTATTAGGACGGGGATGAGGAAACAATACCAAATGACTAGACTCCCGAATAATAATAGAATTAACTTTGGAAACAAAAGTATTTTAAATCATAAGCCAAGTGATGAGTTTTTCTGATGGCCTCTGCTCAGAACCAAATGCTAATACCAAATTAGAACCTGATCCTAGAGATACAGAGCCAAAAGTCTCCGAGTCTCTCTGACTTTTATATTGTTCCCAGGGTTGCGTCCATAAACCTCAAGAGGATGAGTTTCCTCAGCTCCTGTCTCGTCCAAGTAGATTGAGGTATTTGTTGTCGAATAGATCTTATTAGCAAGGAGTTAAAACGCACTTGGTTCCAGATCCCTTAGATTCAACAAAAGCAGAGTAACTACTGGTCCCGTATAATTGCCCTGTAAAGCACATTATAAGTTTTTTCAAGTTTTTTCCCCTTTCTCAAAGAATAAGTTTTGTTTCGGGCTTTCGGGGCAGATTTTTAGAATTCTACGCATACATCCCCCCACACAAAAGGATTAACTGGTATTACTCCTTATGATAGTTTTTGGTTTCTAGCCATTCTCACCAAGCCAACTTCTACTCTCCTCCAGCTACTTACAAGCTTCCCCTTGTCTTGTCCAACTCGGCACTGCACTTATTTATCAAGGGGAACTCCGACACAACTTTCTCCACTAACTAACAACACTGACATAGGGGGCTATAAGCTCTCAAACTAACCGCATCATATCTATAAACACGTATCACACTTTGGTCTTTTCAGTTCTGATTTTTTTCTTCTCCTCCTTGTTTCCACTGACATTTCATCCTCTTATGTTTGCTCTCAAAAATCCCAATCATTTAAGTGCCCTGTGTTGTATATTGCTGGTAGTATTTATACACGATGCCGTGTGAGATACTCGTACTATACAGACAAGGCTTGAAGTAAGTAAAATGCCGCGGGTAAGCCTATGACGGGAAGTTGAACTGGGGCCTAGTGCATCGTACGTAATTAATTGCATTAATCTTGTTATGTATTTATTTCCTTTCCCATTTCTGACAAATATTGTCTAATTTCTATTGCCTCGGGTTTTTCTCTGTGGGTGAATTGATTCTTAGTTCTTGGAGATTGGCAGCTCTACTTACTTTCCCTACAGATTTGGAAACGACTGAGAGGGATCTGGGAACCTGGCGTTTTAAAAGTTGAGACGTATATTATTGTTGAAGGTCCGTCAAATTTAATATGTAGGATAATATGAAGGTCAAAATGCCTTGTAATGTAACTAGAGTTTCAGGGATTTCGTAGACAAGATTTCAGGAATGTTAAAGGTTAAAGTCTAACGCATGCCGTACTTTCTTTGCAGTTAGCTGAATATGTTAGTTCATGGTCTGTTATATTTTACTTGTAATTGTATAAGCGGACATTTATAATGGTTACATTGTTCTAGAATAAGTTGACGTTGACCTTTGAATGTTTGCTTGTAGTTTAGTCAACCGCAGGTTTCGACCTTTGTACTTCTTTGTACCTTACAAAAGTAGCGTCACGCTTTAATTCTCTGGGCATAAAACCAGCAGGAAAATGATATTGTGCCATCACTCGTTTTTAAGCCTCCGTCTGAGCACAAGCTAGATTTTAATTATGAGCAGATCGTTATAAACCCTGAATTAGTAAAGTCGTATTTGAGTAGTTAAGAGTTAGAAACTAGAGTGGAATCTTGATACGCGTTACATTTAATAAATCAACAATTGTGTATTAATTCGTCAACGAAAAGTTAACTAACTGCGACCAACTCATTACAAATCACTTGAACATTTATCGAACACAATATAGGGATAGCACCGGGTAGGTGACTGTGAAACTCTACATTAAACAATTATTCTCCTGCGTATTTAACAGCTAGTATCTGGAATATGTAGGAGTATTAGTTTTATACCACATTATATTGCTGTCTATCTAATTTCTAATTAAACTGGGCTATCATGATAACATTTTTATGTAACTTTAACCAAAACAAGTTATGACGTACGTTTGATTTAAAAAGGGCAAAGACCACTGAACTCAATAGCAAAGGTTACACTACTCAAGGATCTATTTTTTGGTGCTGGCTTTTGTTAGATAGAGGGGAAAAAAAAAAGTATAAATACCTTGGGCTAATGCTAGGTTTTGTTTTTTTACAATGTGTACTTAAGATGCTTAAGATAAAAAATCTTCAATTAAGATTCAATGAAGCATCAGGACCTCCGGGAGGCTTGAAGCTTATCAGTTACCCACGGAATAGAGTCAAGAGTCAAGACTCGAGAGTTAAATCCTTAAAGTAGTAGATTGAGCTCAAATCTCTTTAACTTCCCCTTTAGCCAGAGTGATTGAAATCCAAAAGTAAAACGTAACATTTTTATAAGGAAATTTGGGCTACTTGAGTAGAATGGAGATGAAATCAAATCCCAGCTAATCGAACATTGGGCATTGAACCCAAAAGGGAATTGCTGGCTCAGTTATACCGACAATTTTTTAAAGAATCTCAAATCTTCTAGGATTACTCAAGACTCGAGTTTCAGTATCCTTATTTTCCCACAAGGATCTCTGGATCAACTCAGTTATCTGTACAAAAAAAACACTTCAGGGGAGCAGAATCTTGTATTTTTTTACCCTATAATCACCAATGGATTGTGTACAGCTTATCTGGTCCACCCAGGCCCCGCAGCTTCAGTAATACCTACTTATCCATTACAAGTTTTAATATCGATCAGAGCACGTAGAAGCTCTTCGTTTTGAGCTGCAGTCTCTAAGCAGATTCGAAATGTCTTCGACATCCAAATAACGCATTTTAGCAGCTTTTAAAACTCATCTTACATCTCGAAAATCCCCCAGCTATTTTAAGAACTAAGGGATGACACTCTTTCCATACAAATCATTTTAAGCAGACCAGCGGAAACTGAAGGTCTTATACCCAGGGTAACCAGTCTCTGATTTCTTTCCGTTGATAAATAAATTGTGCAAATACAAGTTAAGTTCCATCCCCTAGTTGTCTCCCATCCAAATCCGACACCTAGAATCCAACCAATGGATCCAACCCTTAGACACACACGAAATCCCTCTCTGTCTCTCTCTATCCATCTTATTGCCCCCACCTCGACCTCATTATTCCCATTCATTCTTATCACATCCCATGTCATGACATTTACACTATAAACCGTCTTCAATCTCCCCGATTCATCCGCTTCGTCACTCTTGTTGCTAACGAAACCCCCCACTACCCAAAAGGTCCGCAACCTCCAGTGATTTCACCAGCCTCTGATCTCATCTCAAGGACATGTAAGTCCAATCCCTCCCTCACTCTCTTTACCGTCCGCTTCCACTCTCCTAAGCTTATTTTAGATCTTAACAAGCTCTATCAAGTACGGGAAGCCCAGGTCTATAGGTAGAGACTATATATTTTATTATCTTCCAGTCTTCAATCTCGATCTCAAAATAGGAAAGCTTCAAGTTACAAAAAAACCTTCTGATTGAAGAAAAAATTTAGAGGAAATCCGGGGAGTGATACTTTACTTCAACTTCATATTAAGGATTAAAATGTATTTAAAAAATAAATATCTTTGCCAAATCATGAATATAGCATTAGTTGAGCTGGTATTGCTTAAACGTAATGGGGATTGTATCCCTGTGGAGGGGTTTAATTGCATAAAGAACAGAAAGAGTAGAAATAAGAGCTGGAGGCGTGAAACTAGAAGTAAAAGAATTTCAATGGTTCCAACTAAAATTCCCCACCACCGCCAACGCTAATGCTAATGCTCTTTATATAATAAAGATTAGGCCCAGGGGGTTGTACGCTTATAGGGTGAAGGGTGCTTATAGCTCTCTTGGAGTTATATAAAGTGAGAAATGTCAGATTGTCAGGCTGATAGATTGATTTGATTACTATTGCCTTGTCGTTTCTTATTTAAAAGTCAAAGTGAAAAACTCATTCCAAGCCCAATCTTATCGAGAGAAAAGTCAGCTTTGAAGGAAAGTGCAGATGACTACGTCTGATACAAGCAAGGCCATGACTCTAACACCACCCTTCCGGATATTACACAAAGCCCTATAGTTATTGGACCAGGGCTCGTATAATACATTTACGCGGTATTGAACCCTATAGGTCTTTCTTATGCGTTCGTATTTCACAAGACGTGAATGATATTAAGAAAAGTGTGGGCGTAATCAAGGGTAGGGGATTTTGATTTTTTAACTTTAAGACTAGTTTTTAGCCCGTTCGTTAGGGCTTATATGATCACCTTTGTCCGTCCGTCCGTGCGTCCGTCCGTCTGTCTGTACGCCTGATAACTCACGAAAACGTTGACCTAAAGTCACCAAATTTTGCACACAGGGTATTTGAAACAAAAGATCGAATAATTTCGAAGATGGGTCAAATTGGTAGATATTATGACCCGTGGGGGTAGATTAACCGGTGGGGGTTTCTGATAACTTCGA